>JAQGBA010000332.1:0-40426 GCA_034698125.1 Prionchulus punctatus | reverse complement strand
TTCAGACTTGTAGCTGTAGCCGTCTAGGAGGAGATAGATTTTGAACATTGGAAAAAGTAGTTTCGAGAAAAATGATTTTAAAGATTGAGTGCAAAAAAAGAGATGATTTTTGTTTGAAAAGGTGTATTTCGGGAACCACATGGAATTTCAAAAATTCCCTTAGTCACTTTTATCATCTATGTCCCTGAAACATGTGGTAAAAACTTCAGATTTTTTACTGCAGTGGACTTCGAGCAACTAAATTTTGAATGGGACTGGTACTTGGATGGAAAACATGGTATTTTGACTTGACAGTAGTGTACTTCAAAAATTTGTACCACATACCCCACTTGTCAGAATGGCCTGAAATTTTTTTTTTACATTCTCCTACCTTGGTACTATGCATTTGTGAAAAAAAACTCATTTTTGAAAAAAACGACTTTTTTGGTCAAAAACTGGTGTCTAGGTTACCTTAAGTTGGCACATATAACTTCGTTTTTTAAACATATTTAGGTTAGTCAACCTCCGATATCTCGTTCGTCACGCAGCAATTTTTTCAATCACCCACTACACAAATTATGTGTTTACCCATTATAACTTACTACAATCTAATATATAACCGGCGTTACATTGTAATGAAAGTTAAAAGTCTACAGCTTTGATAAACAGCTTACTTGCAAAATGTTTGTTCACTAGAAAAAATGAAAATTGTCCCTCCCTCATTCTTTCTGATGTGTGAGCACTTATAACAATGATTTTTTTATCGCTGTTTTTGTAAACCAAAGTTAAAAAAGGTTCATGCCTTTCCATACTGTGTAAAAAGGTATTACAACAACAAGTTTTTAAGATTAAAGGGTAAGCACACGTTAAATACGCAATCAACATCGTCAGCCGTACTGTATAAGAGTCCCATTTACTTCACCACCTACAGTATCTACAGGCTATAAACGCGAAATTAAATAAAAATAACTTCGCAATGATAAACAGTGCTAAAACGTTTAACATCACTTTTGTCACATTGTCAAACGAGGGAAACAATACAGCACCGAAATTGGTTTTCAGCAGATCATATTGTTGCACAAGACAAATAAGAGATCGCTACTAACCAAAATGACGTTTTCCACAGAATTCATATTGCCTTATCGTGCTGTTAGTTCTTACACGTTTGAATGTCCATGTTAAGTCAGTATTCACACCATAGCCTTAGAACTGTAGCCGTTGCTTACAGTCTTCTTACAGTCGACTTAGAGCTTACAGACATGATGTATTTTGGACTGAGAGAACTGCAAACTTTGGAAATTAAACATTACAAATGACTAAAATACTTGAAACGTAAAATCATGTATGCAAAAATAACTAAAAACGGTATGCTCGTCCTCAGACTCAATAAGAATTCATATAATTTTACCAAAAGTTTTTCGATCGGGGTCGTTTTCGATGCAACCATTTCAAATTCGTCTCGATCGATCCATCGTTTCTTGAACACATTTGCGCAAAGGTTGTCGGGCACCATGACATTTCCATACTTATTCAGCAATCCTTTTAAGATTGCAACATGCTTCTTCTTCATTTTCGGTTAATTGATTGAATCGTTCATGCTAACCTCAATCGACCGCTCGAACAAAATATCGCAACAATGAATAGCTTTCTTGACCGAATATTTATAAATGGCACATGCACATTGTGTATGCATTACTCACCTCATAACATTTTGTTGACTCGTCAAATTAGGTTAGAGCAAAGTTTATCGAAAATTGTTGTTGGTTGTAGTTTTAAGCTTATTCGTGTATGTGTTGCCTGTGTATGGAAACAGTTGAGGAAACGATCATCAAACTACCCATAGGGCTAATGAGGCTAACGAATAGCTTGAAAAGTTCGAAATTACAAAGCAAAAATAGTAGAAGCATATAATAAGCGTGTATCATAGTACCATATCATCGTATGGCCCAAATTTGTAACCTTTGTCGTTTCAATGAACTTCTGTCGCTTTATGGCATATTTGATTACTCGTCCACATTTGCAGCTTGTTGAATAATTTTTTTCATCTCGTAACATTTTTTCCCATTGTGAAGTCAATATAAAAATTACATCTGGTTCATCAGAAACCCACACTACAGGGAAACGGGTCATAAACACATCGAAATCGCAAAAGATGCACTGGCGGACGCCCAGTTCCGGTTTAAGTGCAGAATTTGGCTTTGCTATTTCCTATAGTTTAATGTACTGTACGCGTTGTAATAGTTTACTGTTAACAAAATTTTTCACTTTCACGGGAGAATAGTCAGTCATTCGTCTCACAGGTGGATTGATTACTGTACGAACTTGAAAATGTGCAGGTTTCGAGGGCGAGGCAGTGTTCAACTTCGAGATAGATACATATTGTAGATTGAACGCGAATAATAAAAGGTAAAAAGAACTGGTTGATGTTTTATTATTTTTAGTTCGAGAATAAAAGCAAAATAATATCAGTCGATATATTGAATAAATTGAATTAATAACCAAAAAAAGGCATTTCACTCATTAGTTTTCATCGGAAATCGACGATTTATGGAAATGTATTCAAAATGAGCAAGTTTGTTTGGAATTTGGTCGAAATTTCTCGCGGATTTCGTATTTCGATGCTACTTCCAGTGTAATGTCCAATGACTCTTTGAACGAACCGAAGGGCTGCGGCAAGTATTCCGTAAAACAAATCATACGACTTAAAGTTTGCTAGTATGAACGTGGACGATTCATTCTATCCTCGCGGCTAGCAACCAACAAGTTATATTCGACAAACGCTAATACCGAATAAGCCGCTCCAAAGAGGATAAACATTGTCCATTCGACGGGTTTGCGAAAGTAATTGGGTGGAGTAATTGTGGTGGAGTTTCACAGCTTGTAAGTATGTAAAAAGATCCTTGTTTTCCCACTGTTTTTGTCCAGTCTTTTTTAATTAGTTACAGTAGGTATTTCAGACAGGATTAACACGAGCTAGTTAACCATAGATGGTTCAATTTGGTGACTACTGTTGTACAGGTACTGTTCTTGTTCAATGAGTATATAGTCAGTCATGTTATTCAATGACCCAAATTTGCATCATGAAATAGTTTCGATGTGCGCTATTTTCCACCCTACCCTTCCATTATTAAAAATGTATCACACAGCTAAGTAATTTTTTAATTATGAATTGTGTTTAGTTTCAGCTTCGAACAAGACTTAATGTTCAGTTAGGAAAGAATTATTTCTTCCATCAATCTTTTTGCAATTTTTACTTTTCAGACTTCAACAAAAATGAAATCATTAGAAAAATGTAATTTCAAAAATATTCTTTTTTTTTTTTTAATTACCGATAGCCCATTTCAAAGATTTGTCACCTCTATGGTAACATCACGGATAACAAGGAAAAAAGGCAAAAAGAAAATACAAGAGAATACAGAGTGCCTAACATAGTGTATCACACAATTGTGAAAGCTGTATGCATCAATAAAATGAACAATAATAATGAGTGGACTTTCAATTTGCACAAAAAAGACTAATAATAATGTTCGTCAAGAAATTAAATTAATGAGCTTCAATTTTCGAACACGGTCAATTGTGAGATGTTATCCTATTTTGTTTATAGAATAATTTTTTAAAGGCTCGAAGAATGCCAGAACTCTTCCAAAGTAAAATAAACGGATCGACCAATCGGTCGATCGATGAAAAGCATGCTCCGTAATTAATCAACTGTGCTCTTATGGTTGGTTCGAGAAAACCGCCGAGGATTTGAATAATGTTGAATGGTACAAGGGTTAACACATTAACTATGATCAACAAGCGAATTGTATCTAACAGGACAAGTTGAGTTTTCAGCAGGGTTTTCGTACTTTCTCCGATGGTCAATTGACCAGAAGTTATCATTCGTTTACGAATATACGCGCCGACAAACACCGCGCAATACAAAAGAACGCTAGCGAAAACAAAAGCTAAATTCAGGAAAAAACTGTAATTGGACCAATCCAACGTGACAGCTCCCTGAATGGTGGTGCAGGTCACTGTAGCTGAAAATGGTACTGAACCAGTGTAGCTAGGTATAACTCTCGAGACAATGGTAAACAACACCGAGACCACGAGTACGATAATGCCATCTTTCACTGACCGTTGTTTGTACAAAGTTGGTTTTAACAAAGAATATGCTCTGTCAATAGCTAGAAGAAGCATGGTGACTGTTGAAAAGGGGCTGCAAAACATGGCGAAAACGTGAATGAAATGGCATTGCAGTCTGCTCACCGAGACTGTATACCGCAAGAAATGAAGAGCGATACCTCGGGCGCCGCTAATTATGAATTGGGCCGAATAAACGGCCCTGCCCAACGTGTGGCCAGCGAGAATCGTGTAGAAGAATGTGTGCAACCTTTTGTCGTTAAAAATCATGATGAATATGAGAAAATTGCCAATAGTTCCGATGATACCTGATACAATGTAAAATGTTACAAATATAAACCACTGTTCAGGATTCAATTCGTACGGATTATTAAGTATGGAGCTTGTGGAGTTGTTCATTACGGTCTGTCATATATCAGGTCTTCCTCAAAACCCTCAAAACTAGAGAACTAATGTCTGACTTTATACTCATCTCGAATTGCTCGTTAAGGATCGTAAATTAATAACTAGTTTTTTAATGTTCCTTCGACTCAATTAAGCATTTTGCCAATTAAAGTTATTTTATTTTAGATGTTTTCAATTTATCCTAATTTAGGCAGGTTCAATTGTTTTTATTGAAAAATGCTATTGTCGACAAACAATAAAAGATTAAATAATAATAATAAAAAGATTATGCCCTGGGGCTCTTTGCAACTGACATTACCTTTCTTCAGAACGAGCGTTTTTATCACAAAATATTAGCTGAAACGGATTATGCGTTTGGGGTAGGGGCTATTGATTAGTTTTTGAGCTAATAGAACAGTATTGAAGAATCTTACATTTTTAAAATTGTGCAGCTTCTTGTTTGCGCGTGGTTTTCATCACAATATCAGAATGAATTCGCTAAAGTCCCATCCAAGTGATGAATGGAAAATGGTCGGTTTATGCGGAGTGGAATTCTCAGCTTAGTTAAAAATTGTGAGATAAAATTGTTTAACACCTTCCACCAGTTGTCTTGTCATATACAGGGTGTGCCAAAAGTTCTGAACTTTCGTAATTTTTAGTTTCGCGCGTTTTAGCAGAGTTTACACAAAAGTTGCAAGGCGGGAAATAGCACCATTAGATTCTCCAGCTTTTTGTGAGTCGGCTAGTGCAATTTTTATTTGAAATTAGTTGATTTTTTGTAAAATTAATCATGGGATAAGATAAGTATTTGGCAATTATTTCTCTGCATCAGCGACGTTATCGACCAGTCGAAATTTCGGGAATTCTCAATGTTCCAATTTCCACAATTCATCAAGCAATCAAACGATTTGATGAAATTGGATCATTCGAAGATCGACCCAGACTTGGACGCCCACGTACCATCAATACAAAACCAAATCGTGATAAAATTCAAATGCGCATCAAACGAAATCCGAATCGAAAGAAGTGCAAAATGACCAGATCGATGGGCATCAGTGAGACTTAGATGCGATGAATTGTTTCTGATATCGGTTATCACTCGTACAAAATTCAAAAAGCTCACCTGTTAAATGATCGAATGAAGCAAAATCGATTGGAAAAGGCTAAGAAAATGAAGAGATTGATCATGAGAGGACGTCTTCAATCGATTTTGTTCACTGACGAAAAGAATTTTCCGGTCGAGCAGGCTCATAATCACCAGAACGATCGACAATTGCTTAGAAAAGGTACACTAAAGGAATCGAACATTCAATTCATCGAATGAAGTCACTTTCCCGCCTCAGTGATGGTCTGGGCTGGCATTTGCGCCACAGGAAAGACTCTGCTGGTGTTCGTGGAGAAGGGCGTCAAGATCAACGCCCAGGTTTACCAGGATGTGATTTTGAAAGGAGCAGCCAATCCATGGGCCAGGCAACATTTTCAAGGTCGACGCTGGACTTTCCAGCAAGATTGGGCCCCAGCTCATTCGGCCAAAACGACATTGGAGCTGTGCAACAAGCTTTTTCCGAGCATTTGGGACAAAGACGTTTGGCCATCCACAATTCGCCTGACCTTAACCCATTGGATTACTCGGTCTGGTCAATTCTCGAAAAGGAAGTAGGCAATAAAGGCATGCCAACATCAACGATCTGAAGAAAAAACTGAAGAAAGTTTGGAGCGAAATCACCATCGAAACACTTTCGTTAATTGTTAATAATTTGCCAAGCGTTTGGACGCGTGCATTGCCGCAGAAGGAGGTCACTTCGAACATCTGTTGGATTAGTGTGATAGACAAGATCCTAACGAGTGATTTAAAAAAAAGTTTATCAATTTTGGCCGTATATTTTCAGTATTTGGATTATATATCAGTAACTAGGTTTACGGACCGAGACCTATGTTACAGTTTATTTCGGAGTCATATGAATCGTGAATTTGATTAAATAACGCAAGATCGCTCCGTAAGAAGCCGTTTCTCCAAACCGTTTTAATCAACGAAATTAACGAATTCGCTTCTCCAAGTCTCGCTCGAAACGTTCGCAAAATCATTCACCAATCTGTTGTAGCCCAGTATACGAAAATCGTTTTTTTATTTGTACAAATTTTGTAGCATTGGGCAATAAAAATACTATATGGGTCGCCAGTCCATATAGGGCGTAATAAACGGTGTTCGAAATAGCAAAAATCGCAGTTATTTTATTAATTTGGAGCAAAATTACTAACCGACCGACCTGCGCCAAAACGCAGCTTACACTCCGTGAGTAAGTCAATAATTGATAAAAATCAATATTCTTTTAGTGAAAGTTTGGATGTGAAGGGGTAATTTTTGCAGGAAAATTGAGCCGTTTGTCTGTCTTCTGGGGCAGCTTCAGAAGTGTACATCTGCAAGCTTTAACATGCATTCATTTTGTCGCCATAGTTTGTTATTATTTTTATTTGTCGTAAGTTAGTTACAAGTATTTCGTATATGCCGCATTTTGTGCATGCTAGCGGATTGTTACAAGTACTTGCTTCAATAGTATTGTACACTGCTGTAAAAACAAAACGGTTGTTCCATTGGTTGATATGAACTGAATTCAGTCAAACATCGGATCACATACAGTTCGTGTTGGGAATTGGGAAATCAACGAAATTTTCGTTTTTGTGCTGTTTGTTTAGCAATCTCCTGAGTGAAACGATTTTTCAATATAAGTAAACTACATGAATGCTAATTGACGCTGAATCTTTCATAAAGACTTTAAACACCAATACTTCCTCATTACAGGGGTGGACTTGGCATAGCGAAATATCGCTCGCCGCAACCACCGCAACTGTCCACGCCTTCCATTCTCGTCTGATGCTTGTAGTAGTAGGGGCTCAGCGCTTTGCACCCGACTGTATCTCCGTCGCGATAGGGCACATTCTCCGTAGAATTTATGCCCTTATCCTTTATCCTTTCGTTCCTCATTATGTCAGTACAGTTGATGGAAGCCAAGAAAATTTTCATGAGTAAAGTGACACAGTAACACAAGCTTTTATTACACTACACAATCAATCCTTGACGTAAATGTGACTGAATTTGGTTTAAAAAACAACTTTCTAAATGCTCGCAGAATATCGGAACTTTTCCACAGCAAAATAAAAGGATCGATCGCCCGGTCTATTGAGGACAAGCATGCCCCGTAAATTACAAGCTGAGATCGAACTGTAGGTTCGAGATAGATGGCAAGAACTTGCAAGATGTTAAATGGTAATACAGTAAGGACGTTAACGACTATCAACAAACGAATACTATCTAACAAGACAAGTTGCATTTTCAACACATTTTGATAAGAATCTTCCGTAGCCCGCAGTATGGAAGATATTGCTCGTTTACGAAAGAAAGCCGTAACAAATACAACTGAATACAAAACAATACTGGCTAATACAAAAACTAAATTCACGTCATAACTATAAGTTATCCAATCCAATGTAACGGCAGCTTGAATGGTAGAGCAGATAACTGGTGACGAAAATGATACTGCACCAGCATAACTCGGTAACACTCTCGTAAGTATGGTAAACACGACAGACCCCGAAAGGACAAGGATACCATCTTTCACCGTCCGTTTCTTATATGGTGTCGGCCTGGACAAAGAATATGCTCTATCCACAGCTAAAAGAAGGATGGTTATTGAAGAGAATGGCGCGCAGAAAATGGCTATAACATTTAATAAATGACATTCCAATCTGTTTATTGAAACCGTGTTCCACAAGTAATGAAAGACTATGCCCCTGGCGCCGCTAATTATGTACTGCACTGAATAAATGGCTCTGTTGAGAGTGTGGCCAGCGAGGAGCGTGTAGAAAAATGTGTGTAATCTTTTGTCTTTAACTACCAGGGCGAAGATGACTGAGTTACCAAAAGTTCCAATGACTCCAAAAATTATGTAAAAGATTACATATTGAAACCACTGTTCATTTGTTAACCGGTAGGGGCTACTAGAAACGACGTTTGTCGAGTTGTTCATCTTAACTCGGCTGGTACCACAAAGTCATAGAGGACAAAATTTGCTAATCGCTTCACGCTGCCTTTTGGCTTTTCAATCTGCTCATTAGCGACGAGAATATTTTTAGTACATGTTGTTGAGATCTTCTATTCGGTGAAATTTCTAATTAGGTTTTCCTAATTCGTGCGCTGTTGTTTTGATAATCCGACTCGTGCGGAACTAACTGTTTAACGAAACATTGTAAGTTTCGTGTTAGTTTTGCATGCTAATCCTATTTCCGTGGCATTAGCGTAAACGACCCACGGAAAGTCATTGTCATCATACTGCATTATTTATTAAATTCCTTGTTTGATATGTTGTAGAAGAATACAGTAGCCGTGAGCCTGGTATAACACAGTGTCAATTCTTACTTCCTTATCTCAAAAAAATATATGCACAGTTCGTCAGAAACGGGCGTTTTTTGTCAGATTATATCAAAAGCAACCATGAAAAATAAAGCAAAACGTTCAATTTTTTTCATTCTTTTCTTTCTATTCCTATTCCTTATTCTCCCATTATTTTGTACAGACACTAATTTCAAACCGAAACTCAGAGTCCTTTGCAAAAATGTAGAATTAGGAAGCTCGATGAATGATTCTTTATCACTTTGATGCCCCTCTATCAACATCATTAACAGACTGGACTATGAAATTAACGTTTTTTACTTCTAGAAAAGTCTGTAATTTGTATTTTAAATTATGCTCCATCAGTTTTTTATGCTGAGCAAGATCATTGTATGAGATTCTTAATTGTTGTTTTGAGTTTTCCCGTCAAAATGTACAACTCAAAGACTGTCACCATTTCTTATGTAGTTTCCACCGACTTTTGAATTGCATATTTATAATTTTTCATTGTTTTCCGTTTCGTTGCGTTTGTTTTTAACTTGTTCATCGTTTGTGTAATACATAACGACAAAAAGCTGCAAACATTCTTTTTTCGTCCTGATATTGGGACATTGTATTGATAACGCGGTGATGGTGATACAAATAATAAATTCGTTCGACAAGTTACACATTACCGAGCAATGAAACATTACCAATGCAAACATGCTTCGACAGATGAAATGAGTTCAATCATTCCCATCCTCACATAAACCAGTTATCTATAAACAACTAATTATAATTACCGGTAATACATCGCTTTTTTGATTGAATAATGTCCTCTACTAAAACTAGGTACAAAGTGATTAGTGAAATTTTGTTTATATCTGGTTTCGTTGCACTATTTTTTATGAATACAATGAGAATGAAGTAGTGGCTTAGTCAGCCACTTTCTTTTGCTTTCTACTTTTTCAGCTACCTAACCTGCTCAAAACTAGTAAAATTGAGTTCACTGAAAACAATTAAACAAGAAAATTTCATGTAATGCATTTTGGACCCTGAATGTCACCAAAATTAATTTAAAATAATCAATGAATTTTACAAAAGTCGTAAACATAGTTCCTACGGGCTAATCTTTCGTATTCGATCAATTTTCCAACGCAATAGTTACGATAGATGTTACTTAATGTATAGCAATTTTTAAATATTATCCTACTCAATCCTTTTCAAGTTTTTACAGTTTGGTTGAGAAGAAGAAGCTTGATGAATTCTTCTTTTTATAACCAACATATTTTTTATACTTGTAAAAAAATTTAATTGATCATTTACCTTACTTATTAGTAACGAAATAAAAACTAAACTTAGGCAAAGGAAAAGCAAGGCTATAATTTAAATTTTGATATCATTTGCTCCGGCATGTTCCAGTATACTATACTATACTATACTTGAAAATTTTTTTTTGTCATACTACTATGCTATACTATTTATACAATGTATACTGTATTTCAGCATAGTTTTTGACTATTTTGTTTAATATTTTTCATCATTTTGTTTTTCAAAATTTGGATGACTGCGTTTAGCAAAACAGCACATGTCTGCAAACGGCCACCAATTAAATCATAGTCTTTTGGAATGATATTTGGTGTGCTTTGTAAGTTTTTGTATTGTTGGATTGCAACAGCATTCATCAAAAAATGTC
Organism: Prionchulus punctatus; assembly: GCA_034698125.1. Classification (NCBI taxonomy): domain Eukaryota; kingdom Metazoa; phylum Nematoda; class Enoplea; order Mononchida; family Mononchidae; genus Prionchulus; species Prionchulus punctatus. Next base: position 29,876 of record JAQGBA010000332.1, on the reverse strand, counting down.
TAATTAGTCTCAACACAAGGGTGCCGATCACAGTAGGAACAGCAGGCATAAAAGAAGGAGATCTGATCCGCAGGTTCAATACATTTTATATCATTGGTATAAAGGTTTTCTTGTGCGGCGCTGAAACCCTCGAAAATTTGTTTTTTTTGTAAGTTTTTGATTCGAACCGAGGCCGATTTATTTATTTTATCCGACAAATATTGGTTCGTGCAAAAATGTCATGTAAAACCAAATTACTAAAATGTAAAAGAAAACCTTTATACCAACGATATAAAATGTATTGAGCCTGCGGATCAGGTCTCCTTCTTTTATGCCTGCTGTTCCTACTGTGATCGGCACCCTTGTGTTGAAACTAACTATAGATGCTGGCAGTTAGTATGGAAAATATATTCTCCATAAAAGGTTTTGGAAGGTTTTGGAAGGTTTGTTTCATCATGAATTGTATACTGAAATTCGTTCTATACTAGAATTATATTCAAAGATTTTTTCCAGTATATACTATACTATTAAAAAATTTTAGGCTTATACTATACTATACTATAATTCAAAAGTTCTACTGAAACATGCCGATTTGCTTATCAATAATACTTTTACTGCGTTGTGTGAGAGCTTTTTCTGACTGTACATCTGTAAAAAAAATTAATAACTCGACCGTTGCCACTATTTCTTACATGGTTTCCTTCGACTTTTGGATCGCTTATTTGTTATTTTTCATCTCTTTCGGTTTCGTAGCGATTGTTCTTAATGTAACTATCGTTTACGCTGTTTATAACGACAAAAAGCTGCGAACATTCTTCTTCGTCCTGATATCGGGACGTTGCGTTGCTCGCGCTGTGGTCGGCTTATCGGCACCATAGTCGGCGTCTATCGACTGATGCCAACCATCTATCCAAATTTAATATTTACGAGCAGAATCCAGTGTCATTTGATATACGTCCTGATGTATTTCACCCCAGCGTTCAGGGCTGAATTACGTTCGTTCGAGCATTAGATGGCTTCTACGCTTTAGCGAAAATCACTTCTTATCAGAATCACACCGTGAAACAACAGGTGGACATCGTAGTTTTAGCGCTTGCTGCGTTTATATTGCTCGCAAAAATTGCTCTGAGTTACCTCGGACCGTCGCTTTCCACCGAAGTCACGTGCGTGACTGGTCTGTCGGCTGTCACATCCGGTTGGTGAGAGTACAATTTTTATTCAAACGCATTTTTTGTTTCATGCTCAGCCATCATGTACGTGATTTTGCTTATTTTTCTTATCGTCAAAAGTAGAACGATATCTAGCGGATTGTTTGGAGATTGCGCTAACGTTCAGCAGTTATTGAAATGACAGATGAAATTAATGACCGTCGTTAGATTGATCATAATTTTGAGCATGTTCACCGAACTTCCGTTCTTATTATTGACTATCATCAATTATGTCAGCCCACTTGTTGCGTCCAAGCTCACTCATTGTTTACGATGATTGTTTAAATGCATATTATTAAATGCATTTTATTTTGGATCCGTTCATGCTTCATTACAAAAGCGCACACCTTCATTGAAGCATTCACACTGCGCTTGGGCGGCATCAAGTTGCAGTAATCGTTCCGCAACTATCAACGAAACTTTAATTTTATTCTGAGATTATTGTAACAATGTTGCAATAAATGTAGTGCAGATATATTTTTAAAAAGTAAATTCATTAACACTGAATAGAAATAAAAAAAGCTAAAGAGATGTTTGAAACGTAAATGAATATGAAGATGAATCATAACTGTATGTTTACTGTACTTTTTTGTACCTGTCGTTGTACAGAATCGCACTTCATCAACCTGATTTTTTAGCAAAATTACTGCCTGAACGGACGTGATATTTTTTTTATAAGCGCCCTTTAGTAGCGCAATTTATTAACCAAACTTCGAGATGCTCCTTCAACTTCGAGCTTAATGTGAATAACAACAAAGCGTAGCAAACGCAGCGGACCATATTAATCAGCCAATAGATGAAAAAATTAACAAAACTATAAACGTTGTCCGACGGTATCAAATGATAGAGATTTGTCGACTCGTAAGAATCGAGTAAAGCGCTGGTTGCGAATGGTAAAAAACAGAAGAAATTCGTCACTACGAATAAAACTAAAAACTTCTTCGTACGTCGTCGTTGCAGACGAATATTTTTTCGTCTAGACGAACGATAGTGATGAAATTCCTTGAATAACTTGCAAGCTATACCGCAGTACATTAACGACGTTATCATCACGGGTATTATGGCCACAAACCAAGCTGATAGAAACACGTGATACCGAGCGTCTACTTTACTCGTAAGTACATAGTGAGTAGATTCATACGCGAATACGATCGAAAAAAGTACCATCTGTCGCCAAAGTACTTGATAGATTTTTATTCGTCCCAACGAATGACGGTGGAGTACTGTCGATCTGAATCGTTCTATACTCAGCCACACCATGGCGTAGATCGACACCATTCCACCGAACGACCGAATGGTGTTCATGAAAGTTATTAATGTGAACTGGCTATCGGTCAATCCATGTAATTTGTTCAAAGACTCGCACCAATATACTTGAGTGTTGAAATAAACCATTGGCAAGCATAGAACAGTTTCTACAACATCCCCGATTGCAATGTTGAGTATCAACCAATCGGACCAATATTTAATTAGCTTCTTTCTTTGTTTAATGAATATGAACGTTATAAAGAAATTTAATATAAATCCGGATAGGCACGTCGACGCGGTGAGCAACCCGACCACGTAGGGCATAAAAATTTTTACGGTGACGTTTAATTGCGAAGAACATGATGTATAATTATTTGATGAGTTCATGTTATAACATTTTCAACAAATAGATCTCGAGACTGATTCGTGTTTGTTTTTACTGCAAGCTGTGAATGTTAAGTTTTTGCACGAAAGGCAGCAGCACCTGTTCTGCAACTGTCTATTTTGTTTTCTTAATGTTACGCTCAAAGGTTAGCCATAAAATTCTGATACTGATAAGACAGTCAATAAAACCGCCGCTTTTAAATTGAAATTTAATCTGGCATCAAAATAATAACTAACTAACCACACTGAATGAATATTCAATGAATGCAACTCAAAGATACAGGATAAGATATAATGCAACTTTATACCCTGAAAAAATGCAGGAGGAAAATGCAAGAACCCAAGCCTGCAGCGAATCCGTTGTTAGCACACAAGGAGGGCAGGAACGCTTTCTGCAAAGTTGCATGAAAAATAAATTATTTGCATTCATTCAACTTTAAAAGTGGTTTCTAGTAAAAAGAAACGTCCATCGTCGCGATTACTACTTGTAAACATTTTCATACTGAATATGAATTAGAAAACAACTTGTTTATCGTTGGCTACAGTTTATCCAGGCCAAGGTAAAAACAAATTTTCGAATTAATATCTCAAGAATTTTTGATTCTTCAGTTAAGATGAATGGACTCAGGAAATTATACGATACCAGCTCAATTGGCCGATTTCGAAATATCGGCTATCAATTTCTCAAGCGAAAGAATGTTTTTCGTGTAAGTATTTCCTGTGATATTTTTATATGTTTTAAAAACAAAACATGACACTGGCTACAAGCTTTCTTCGCCCTTAGGAAATTATTGGTGCGATTGATGCACTTTGGTCGACACTATTGAAAATTCATTCATCTTTGTGTTTGACATAGAATTGTGAGATTGCAATGAAATCCGAATGCTTTGTAACGTTTATTGCTTGCCGCGCATTGTAACCTGCATTCCCGTTCAAATTACCATTTTCGTTTAGATCTCGTTGAGTTACCTGAAAAACGTTTGCAAAAACAAGATAAATCAAAAATATTTGATTTTCCCAACCGGCACGCTGCTAAGCTTGTCGCTGTGGGGTTCTGTTGTCGATCCGGATAAGGATTTCAAGGACGCGTTGGACAGAGCGGATAAAATGTACGTCACTTGCATGTACGACGAGTTGTACGCATTCCTGAAGCCATTGACCGAAAAGTTCTCCGACAACGCTGAAATTTTGTGGCGGCTCGCCAGAGCCACTTGCGATCGAGCGAAACTAGCAAAATCGAAAGACGAACGTAAAAAGTTGATTTACGAGTCGATGGCTTACGCTGAGGAAGCGCTTAAGGCTGACAACGAAAATTGGGCTGTCCACAAATGGTAAGCCAGTGTGTTTTTTGTTTTTATTCCAAATTATCCAAAGCCGTACAGGTACGGAATTGTCCTGCAATACATCGGGGATTTCGAAGGATATAAATCGAAAATAAAAAGGTCGTTCGAAGTCAAAGAACATTTCGAGAAAGCCATCGAGTTGAATCCCAATGACCCGACAAATTTTTATCTCCTCGGCGCCTGGCATTACGCAGTTGCTAACGTGAATTGGTACGAAAAGCAGGTAAAGTTGAAAAAAATTGATTTTATTGTGGCTCTAATTTTCAAAGGCGTTTTTGTGATCAGATTTTCTGTATGAGCTAGTGAACTATGATTGTGCTTTCAGGCTGCGTCTCTTTTATTTGCCACTCCGCCGTCATCGACTTACGAAGAAGCGTTGAAGTTGTTCGAAAAAGCTGAATCGATGCAGCCCAACTTTTACAGTCAGAATCTACTGTATTTGGCGAAAACGCATTTGAAATTGAATAACGATGACTTGGCGAAAAAATATCTGCAACTCACGTTGAATCATTTCCTACAGACGGTCGACGATAGGGACGCGTTCAACGAAGCCGAATCCATTATAAAGGAGCGAAAGTGGAATTTAAAACCGCAGCGTAGATAATGGTTGATTAATCGTTTTGTAAAGCTATTTATTTGTTTTCTTTGCAAGTTATCGAGTAAAATGTGCTACAAATGGCAATATAAATATTTTAAAAAATGACAATTGCGTCGACCATAGTTCATTCTACAGTTGATCGCAGTTGTTCAGTGCGTATAGGTTTTTGGTGGCTTTTGGTGTTCAGAGATTCGGATTTATTTCAAGTTGATATATAAGCATGTTGATGTACAATTGGCTATTTTATTATTTCATAAATGAATTTTAATGGATTCAACAACTAGAAATGCACAGGTCACCTTTTAAATTTAAATGCTAAATTACTGAGCTGCAACAGCTGAATTAAACGTTCAAATAATCCAGTGAAAGATGATCATCATGCAAAAGAGATCACGAGAAAAGTTTGTCAATCAACATTTGGTGCAAGGCAAAAAAACTTCTACGATCCGTTTAATTCATAAAATTGCACCAAAAATTATTCAAAAAACAAATAAAATTATTGGCCACTGAGCTAACAGGCTAACATACATGAAAATAGCGCAAGACTACTCAACATGAAACGTTGAACTAAGTTTTGGAACTTTGCTTGTTCGACGGAATTTATTGATTTTACAAGGATCAAATTAATTCTTATCGCAGTTCCAGCGATTCAAATGAGCTTCAAATGTACTTTTTTTCGTTTCAATTTGGAAATTCATCCAACTATATGCTGCTAGTCATTTTAACTAGCTTTTACCTTTCCCATCCACTTTACAGCATTAGCAGCTTGCGGACTGTTCGAATCGCATTTGATCGACTTTATGTAAATCGAAAACAAATTATTATGCCGATTCGCTTACTTTTGCGTAAAAACACATTTTGATTACTTTTTCGGCAGCATTTTTGTTTATTTTCTAATATAAGTGATGATTTCAGGCGCTCGACACAAGTTTCTTCGAACAACTTTGATTTGTTCGCTGTTGTTTTTCATGTTCGTCTTGTATCGCAATTCGACGCGGATATATCACTCGCCGGAGCACGAATTTCGTTTCGAACGAATTTATCAAAATAAACTCTACGAGGGGAAATCGTTCAGCCACAAGCTGAACGTTTATCTGATGAAATTCAATTTGCTCAACGTACCGAGTACGAACGATCGACGGATATTGGAATCCGATCCGATTTTCGTATCGGCATTTTCTAGTAGCCATTTCACTAACGCCAAGAAGATGCTGAAATTCTTATCGCAGCAATATCGAAACGAGAAGAAAATTTACATTTACAATTTGGGCTTGTTGTAAGTAAATTCTGCTACGGTCCCTCAAACTTGCTGACGAATTCCGATTTCTTGCAGGACTGACGAAGTGTCCGAGCTTCTCAGGGATCACGCGCGGATCATCGTCGAAATCAGAAAATTTCCATTCGACGATTATCCCAAATTCGTGAAATCGCTCAGCACTTTTCGATGGAAGCCGCTGATCATCGCGCGAATGCTGAACGAATTTCCCAACATTTGGTGGTTCGACACATCGGTGCAAATGCACGGGCCAGTCAATCACATTTACTCGGAGTTCAGATCGTGTTCGCGAGATCGTCGACTGTGCTCGTTCTACCCGTGGATATTCGTCGATCACGGCGGTCACAGCATATACGCGGCGACAGATCCGAGGATGTACCAATACTTGCCCATCCCTAGTGAGCCCTCTCAAGATTTGAACATGGTCGGCGCCAATCTTCAGCTGATCTACGGAACGAGGGAAATCAAAGAAAACGTGCTGCGATTTTGGGTGCTGTGTGCGCTGGACGAAAATTGTATGGCGCCGCGAAATGCTGTCCTCGGATGTGGCTACGTCGGTGATCGTTACAAAACGTACATGGGATGTCATCGATTCGATCAATCGGCTTTGAATATATTGATCGCTTGGGAAAATTCGTTCAAAGAAAGTCGATACCGGCATTATCCGAATACAGCTTTCGAAATAGTTCGATTTTGATACATCTCGAAGGGGGGCGGGAGGGAGGGCGTACACAAATGACATCAGTCCAAGGGGGGTGGGCGGGACATTCGAAGGTTGTAAAAAGGAGAGCTGGGGGGATGGTATCGTTCGTGTACGCCCCCTATTGTACAAGCCTGTAGATAGTCATTTTTCTACTTTTTCTATTTTTTTACAGAAATCGCGACAATTTATTTAATCGATATTTATTCCGATCCAGAGTAAAAATTGGTTCGTAAACAATTGCAGCAACTTTTCACTCAAGTTGCAGCATGAAATTAATTTCATTTTATTGTAAGTAGCTGGAATGTCGCTATTCTTTGCTAAAAACAAATCGATGCAGCACATGATAATCAAAATGGAAATCGACGATATCTTTAGAAAGTCATTGTAATCATGCTTAATTGTTAGAATTTGAAATAATATCCAATTTTCATTTGAAATAATCACGCAATTTTTGTTTTTCATGAATTCATAATTGAATTTTCATTGTCTCATCGCTCAAAATTGCATTTTTCCTTCGATCCTGAAGATTTATAGCAGCGATTCGAAACAAAATCTGCGCCTGTCCAACAATGAATAATTCCACGAATTCTTCTCTCGTTACTCCTTACACAGTCAGTACAGAATTCTGGATACTGTATACAGTATTTTACATCGGCTTCAATACTGTCGCCATTATTTTAAATGCGTTCATCGTCGTTTCGATCGTCAAGAACAAAAAACTGAAAACATTCTTCTTCATGCTGATCGCCGGTCATTGCGTCGGTCACGCGATTCACTCGTTCGGCGAAGTTGTCGTAGCCGTATACAGATTGGCGCCGTCGTTCAATCCGGATTTGATTCGTATTACGCGCTTGCAATGTCACACGATTAATTGGCTGATGTACTTTTGCCCGTCGTTCGACGCTGAAACGATGTTCTCGATCGCTTGCGATCGACTGTACGCTCTTTGGCGACCGATGGCATATCAACAACGATCACCAAATCAGGGAATAATCGTAGTTGTAGGACTTGCATTGTTCGCCGTGGTTACAAAAGTGGCGCCTAGCTACGCTGGTTCCGTGCCATTTTCGCAAGAAGTCCTTTGCACTACATCGGCTGCCCCAGTACCATCGGAATGGTGGAACTATAATTACTACACGTACGCCACGCTGATTTTCTTTGGCCTGTACTTGTACGTCGTTTTGTTGATATTCGCTGTTGGACGCATGAAATCGTTAACGAGCGATTTCGGTAGCCAAACCAGCGACAACGTCAGCCGAATGATCGGTCGACAGTTGGGACTGTTGAAAGTCGTTCGCTTGATTATCATCTTGAACGTTACAACCGACGTTCCGTACAGCATTCAGCTGATGATTTCGAATCAATTCAGTTCTACAATCGCAGCAAAATTCGTCGTTTACGGAGCGTCTTTCAACGCTGTGGCTCGAGTTTTAGATCCGATTTTACTGCTGTCGAAAAGCGTCGAACTTCAAAAAAGTTTTCGCAAAGTCGTAATTCGACGAGTGTCAGTGGCTCCAACTGACACGCTGCAACTAACGACAACGAAAAATGTTTCTTAAATCAAGAAATTTCACGCAAATGTACAGGGTGAGTCAAAAGAAACGCTCGTTTTGTTGTCGGCTATGCACCTATTTTGTGTGCGTTTCGTAGCAGACAACGAGCGTTTCTTTTGACTCACCCTGTACTATAGACAGCAAATTTTGCAATTCTTAACAGCTAATCAATGCAGATTTGCTCTAAGTGCATCGAATAAATAAGAAATAGATAATTTGTCCAGCATGCAAAATCTTCTCAGACATAAAACAAGGAAACTAGGAACCTACTGTACAAATGTACATTAAACATAAAAGGTAGGATATCCAACCGTCCCGACATAAAAGCTGAAACCTGGAGATTAACAAATAAAAATACATGCATCGATAAAGACATAAAAGTCAGGTGCTTGATTTACAAAATGGCAACCTACCATAGATGAAAGAAGCTATGATGATAACAAGCGTATGCAGCCTTCCTGATATAAAAGACAGGGACTATTCTTGTTCTTGCAAATGATTGAATAATTTGAAATTACTTTACAATTACAACCACATTATGTTCATAAAATTGTACGTTTGAAAAAAATAGAGGTTTCATTATTTTTCTCGAGAACTTTATTAATTCTCGTCGCCTTTGGGAAGCAACTTTCAAAGTTCCAGGTGCAATTTCGACAACTTTGCGAAGGATTTATTAAATTTAGACTCTAGGTATCGGTCTCGGTCCCTGTTTAATGACAATGTTGAACCAAGTGGCCATGTGCCCGTGGACGCGTTTTAACTTGGTAATCAAAGTTGGGTCGTCAGACTTGCAACGTTTGCAGGAATCGTTGGGGTTCAGGTTCAAGAAGGAATCTGAAAGTCGGAGCAAATCTTCGCAAGCAAAAAATTATAAACGAAATACGACAGTAACGTTTGAGAAGTACATTTGCGTTTGGAAGTAGTGAAAGCTACTGTCGTGGAGAGGTAGAACAATAAAATAGATGTGGGATGGTGGCCACCGTCGTCTTACTGAGCGGGATATACGGTTGAGAACTTGAAAAAAACCATCGATGTCTGTTATAGTTTTGCTTCGGCAATAGTACAATTTTAAGGATAGTGCTCGAATTAAAGTATTTACAAGCAAAAGTTGAAAGCTATGTTCATAGTTACTGTACGTGACTTGTCAAGGAGCATTGCACAGTTTCATTCGCTAAAAATTCTGAAAACAAATTCCTCAACGTTTAATAGATTTTGTAGCGCAAGCCCGTTTACCTTACCAAACATCCAAAATGGCATGAACTCCAGTTTTACAATCTTCGTCAGTGACTCGGCCCGAAACGATCAATTTCTTTTCGAGTTTACTATAAAAACATAGAATTCTGGCGGACAGTTGACCGATGGTGAACTGTCTACGGTACTTGTTATCGCAAACATTGATGATCACGCAAACAACGTGATTTTTAACTGGAGACCCTTTTATCCAATAGGGTCCTAATATATCCGGGCTGGTGAGCTTGCAATATTTTGCAACTGACAATTGCATCTGAAAGTTTTTTAATGATGGCTATTACTAAAAAATTGTCTGCAGTATGTGTTTACTTGCGAGAAGAAAAAAGTTAGCCAGTAAACGACTGAAGCTCATTCGTTCAACTGTTTCTCAAGCAAGACAATTACCGAACTAAGTTTGAAAAGTTTTTAAAAACACTTGACAAACTGAAAACTTCCATTAAGCGTGTTTCGTTTAGCCTACACTGCACCAATTTTCGTTTTAACCGCGTCAATTATAGTTTCCAATATATGCCCAAATCCGATTTACAGTTGAGCGATAAATTTTTGCTACACTTGAAAATTTGTAATTTGTAATTTGTAATTTATTCGTGCAGGCACAAATGGATAAAAAGACGAATAATAAACGAATATTAAAGTGCTTAGCACAAGAACGACTGGAGCTGACAAAGCTCAAAAGCGTCGTCCTTTTATTCGAAAAGTTAAAAATACAAATAGCATTTTTAAAACGTGAAACATTTGGTAAAGATGTAATTTGTTCCCCTAAACGTTCCAAAAAACAACAATACGGCATAGGAGAATTTAAGACAATCCTTGTTGCAACTGATATGGTAAAGCTTATTACAATTGGATTTACACGACATAGGTGGAGTACGTACTAAATAATCATCCATAGTATAAAATAGAAAGTTATGAAACAATTTGTAGCAATACATAAGATCGAAGTGAATGCGACGCACCTCAGTCTTTCTAGACCAAAATATACCAACCGGTGATCATAGCTCAGACCACCGACACCCGACAGCCTGCCCGTGAAACTCGCTTGAACACCCTCAATTTTGTCAATTAAGTATGTCAAATGAGGAGGCCATACTTGACTGGCTATTTCTAAAACCGGCATGACGTATATTTTGTATACAAGATGTAGAAAACAATTTGATTTTGAACAGAAATATTTGAAAATTAGGTGAGATCTTTGCATAGCGGTTGCAACTATTTTTAGGATGTGCAAATCGAATTTTAATTTGCAGTCCAGTTCTATGCCAAGCTCTCTACTATGGTCTACCATTGGTATTGAAATGCTATTGAAAGAGTAGGAAACGTTTCGACCCTTGTCATAAATTTGGAGAATATTGCACTTAGGAAGTGCAATACGTAATAGATTATTATCCGCCCAGACGACGATATTGGATAGTGATTGATTTAGAATTTGAATTGATGTTTAAAAAATTTGATGTTTAAGTAGAAGAAAAATAATTTTTGTATCGTCTGCGTAGATTTTAATTTGGGCTGGAGGTAAAACGCATTTATCAATATCATTGATAAAAATAGTAAACAAAAGAGGGCCGAGAACAGAGCCCTGCGGAACACCACAACACACTTCGGATCATCCGAGAAAACATGGTTATTATTATGGTATTTGAATTTCAATACATGCCAACTATAGAGCTTGTGTGGTGCCGGTGTCTGTTAACTTGAGGGTAATGGAACTTGTACGGTAAACGATGACGGAAATCAAAAGCCGATTTATTACGGATAAGTAATGAATACAACTAATTCAAAGCACAAATGATAAAGTAATGAACCAATAACTTTCCGCGGCAAAGCGAACGCTATAATACACGAATTCACGTAAGTAAACTGCGCGTCAAACGAGCAACACTGATATTTATAGCTTAGAGACAGTGAGATTGCAAAAGTGGAAATAGAAACATGATACATTGTTTTTAGTCAGCTAAGTAATAAGTCAGTCAGTAAGAAGGATTGAATAAGCAAGCAGACATCATGTCTATGCAATGAAGGGTGTGGCAGCCATGATTAGTTTGAAGATGAGATTGCAAAATGCATATTTAGAGAAAGCGCAGATTTAATAGATAAAGAAATATTCTTTGTAAAAGCTATGATTCGACTGTGACATTGCTGCTAAAGCGGAATCAGATAAGCATATATTACTAAGGCCTGTATTGTTAGCTGAGAGTCAAGCGTATGAAATTGTAAGAAGCGTGACCCATTCCACACTTGTTCTACAGTTGCATTTTTCAAGAACTATACAATTTTTATTGGACCGTCACATTGTAACAAGGACAATATTGTCGTAGGAATTTATCACCGATACAATCGGACAAGCCACGATACAGGCTAGTCCGAGAAATTTCTCCCGCCAAATACCATTTCAATATTAAAGCGTTGGGATTGACTTTCACAGTTGCTTCGAATGTCGCTTTGAACGGATTAGTTTCGAATCCAATCAGAAACGTTTCAACGTAATTTACAGCCCCGATATCGAGTTCAATTTGACCATCGATGTGACCATCGATGATTTCGTAGCCTTTTCTGAGTTTATTGTTGAAACTCAATTGCGTTATATAGTCGACTTTAGACAAACTAATCACTTGACAATATTGCGAAACATTTTTCAGCAGATCGTTCAAACGATCGACTACAAATTTAGCGGCTTCTACAGATAACGTGTTATTAACATCCATCGGTACTTTTCGAATGCAAGTGCAATAGTGACCAGGAATACCGGCTGTTTTACAAGTTCTATTCGATGGCAAGCGATACAGTTGACTTTTGCCTCTGCTGTAAGGATTTCTTTGAACTCCGTCGTAGTTTGCATCGGCTATATCTACGAGAGTTTCGTAAACGTCGAACGACGTAGTCAATATATGTCGGTTGTATTCGATGTTTTCTTCAATACGCGGATACTTCGTGTAAAACCACTGCGGAAACCATAATCCGTAAAACGGTAGTCGTTCTTCCAATAAACCTGCAATAAATCCATAAATCCATGAATTTTTGAGTTGCTGTAGAGCTCGATTGTATTGAAAATTCTACCGACTATCGTTCTTCGTATGTATCCAGATCTCAAACCGTGATCGCTAGCGAACACGACTGCCGTGTTGTTTAAATAATTTCCTTCGTGTAAAATCTTCCAAAATTCCATCACGTACGAGTCGATTTGTTCGATTTCGTTGTCGCGGGAGTGAGCCGATTCGGTAATGCTACTGTAAATAAATTGTAACGAATTTCGAAAATTTATCACGTGACGGCGAGTCAAATCCAAGCTGAGCTTAATTCTTGGCTCGTTGCGAAAACAAGGCGACTTTTCCGGATGATCTTCGATTCGGTGCCAAAAATGATGATAATAGTAATCGACGGGTTTCTTTTCGAAACCGCGAAGACCATAGTTGAAAAGACTGAAGTAGTTCCAATCTTCGTTTATTGTAGTTGCGTAGCTCTTGTTGGCGAATTTCTTCCAAACGAACGGACACGTGTCCAAGGGTTCTTTTTTGTAATCGCCGGGAATATCTTTCGGCATATCTTGCTCTTCATCGAGAACACGTTTACCGGTTAAGTACGCCATTTGGTTTGGAAATGAATTCGAACCGATCTTATTCAATTCTAAACTGTAAACATGATTCTAGTTCGCTATTAATGGATTTCATTTGCTTACTTGTGAAATATTTAATTCCCATAATCGATTTCGTGTAATTGTACGTCAACGGCATATTCCGTTGTAGTGCTGAGTACGCTGTGCTATCGATGAGGAAAAACAGCACACTCAACCGATCACCAGTGGGTTTGGCGAACTGTCGACCAGTTGCAGTTGCTGGATGAGCGTGAACATTCCAATAAAAATTGCCCTCATTTGCATTTGAGCATTTCACATCGACTGTATCCTTAGTTAATTTAATCGGATTTTCCAATGGTTTTCGCTCGTCGAATTCAGTCTCATTGTCTCCGCCAGTTGCTATTCGATCGAAAGTCGAATAATAGCAAGTGAACGGTTTTTTATATTCCGAGAGAATTTTCAACTCCGTTTCATTGTATCTAAGATAACCGTCGTCATCGATGAAAGTCAAAATTGGTTGAATTTTATCGCAGACTATTGGTTCTGGATGACTGACGTATTTCATTATCGACGGATCCCAAGGATCAAGCGTCGGAATATTGCAAACATTCTGTTGATTTAAAATTTCCTCAAAGTTCTCATTCCTTACCATCCATTTCTTCAGAACGTCCTCTCTGTGCAATTCTCTGTAAAACATTGTCGCAATAATGAGCAACAGAAAAATAAAACAATATCTAAAGTATGAAGCTTTTAGCCACATATTTAAAATATCTACACACTATGATGCAAGCGGATAGGGGTGAAACAATGAACTTTTAAAGATAAAGGTACATGCAAGATGCAGATATTTACATTAGATATTTTGGCACTCGCTTCGCTAAAGGTGTCCGTTAAACAACAAATTGGCACTGAAAATTTAGACTTTGTAATTATAATTTATTTCGCGAGCATGTAATAAAATATGCGAACAAAAAATAACTTTATGCAAAATAAATTTAACCTAGACTAGACGAGACTTTAGGGAACTTAATTGGCGAAAGTGAAATAAGTATTTTAATGTTGGTTTGCAAGTACATGTTAGTCTGACAGGTTGCTATACAGTATATCTGTACAATGTTCAGAAAATTCAGTATGTTTCGAAAATTAATATGCAAACGATTATTAGCTGTTTGCGCCCGGATAAGCGTCAAAACGGACCGTTTTGGGTAATTTGTAGCTCATAATCAGGCAACAAACTTCAACGCAAATTTGGAGCAAAGGAAAACAGAAAATTTCCCGAAAACCGTTGCTCAACCAAGTTTCTAGAGGCGTATATCAAATATAGCAGACTAAACAAGTACTTGAGAATCAAGATTAAAATACGTGTTTCACTTTCGCAAACTAATTTCCATTCTTAGACATAGATAATTTTGCGACGCCAACTATAAGATTTTCGTACAGCGTTACATTGTAGCATGCGCAATACTGTCGAAGAAGTTTCTCATTAATACAGTCCGACAGGCCCCTGTATTTGCTAGTCCTCGTAATTTCTCCAGCCAACGTCCACACTAAATGTTCTTCATTCGGATTGACTTTTACAGTTGCTTCGAATGTCGCGTTGAACGGATAAGTTTCGAAGCCGATCAGGAATGTTTCGATGTAATTTTCATCGAAAACGTCGATTACGTCTTTATTGTCGACAATTTCGTAGCCTTGCCTCAATTTTCGGTTAAAACTCAAAAGTGTCACGTAGTCCACTTTCGACAAACTAATACTTTGACAAAATTGTGAAACATTTTTCAGTAAACTGTTTATTTGAGCGACGACAAATTTCGCAGCTTCTGTCGACATAGCGTGATGGACCTTCATCGGTACTTCGCGAATGCATGTACAATAGTGGTCAGGAATGCCGGAGCTGCGACATGTTCTATTTGATGGCAAGCGATATAGTTGACTTTGTCCGCGGCTTCTAGGATCTCTTTGAGATCCATTGTAGTTCGCACGCGCTATGTCTAACAGAGTTTCATGCACGTCGAACGGTGTTGTCAGTATATCCTGATTGCATTTGAGGTTTTCTTCGATATTCAAATGCTTACCATAAAACCATGGCGGAAACCATAGTCCGTAAAATGGCAGTCGTTCTTCTAATAAACCTGCAAAAAATGGAACTGTACATGGGACTATAGTTCACAAATAAATGAAAAGTTATACCGACTAACGTTCTTCGGATACTTCCGAACCGCATGCCGTGATCGCTTGCGAACACCACTACGCTTTTATTCAAATAATTTCCCTCATGTAAAAGTTTCCAAAATTGCATCACGTACAAATCGATTTGTTCGATTTGATTATCTTCTTGATGAGTCAAATCCGTTATAACGCTGTACGTGAATTGCAATGTATTTCGAAAATTCATCACATGACGTCGAGTCAAATCCAAACTAATTTTCACTCTGAGATCGTTGTTAAAGCAGAATGAATCGTTGACCTTATTTTTTTCTAAAAGCTTCCAAAAGTGATGATAATAGTGATCGACAATTTTTCTCGTAAATCCGCGAACTCCGTAGTTGAACAGACTGTAATCGTGCCAATCCTCGTTTATTGTTGTTGCGTAACCATTGGCAGCGAATTTCTTCCAAACGAACGGCCAATTGTTCATTGGATCCGATTTGTAATCACCAACTTCTTTCAACATACCGGGCTGCTCGTCTAGAACCCGTTTACCAGTTAAATATGCCATTTGATTGGGGAAAGAGTTGGAGCCAATTTTGTTGAATTCTAAAACAAAATGTACCGCAAAACATACTCTTCGCAGTAGTCACGGTTGCCGGTCGGAGGGTGCTAACTTGCGATGGGTATGTTAATGCAAGGGCCATGTTAATACTGTACATTGCAACCCAGATTGACAACCTTGATTATTCTTCGCAATCTTAGCTTGTACCTTTTTAGCCACAGATCATAAATAGATAAAAGTTATACATTTGGGAACCCTCATCGCATTCTACCTTGAACTAGACCACCTGGACCCACCTCCTAAATGTCACACACGTAGTTAGTGCTTGTTTGCGATACATCTAGCGAACGCGTGTCGTGAATTCCATAAGCAAACAACTGCATGATTTCACCAGTAACTTTTTGCTGCTCATTTTCGTTGACGTGCTTCCTTAATAAGGTTGTCAGGATAACAATCAAACTTATCTTCGACATTTCGACTTACTCGTGAAATACTTCATCTCCATGACTGACTTCGTGTAATTGTATGTCAGCGGCATATTTCGCTGCAATACCGAGTAAGACGTACTATCGAGCAAAAAAAACAACAAACTCAACTGATCATCATCGCTAGGTTCTGCGAACATGCGGTCTTCTGTAACCACGGGATGTGCGTGAAAATTGTAATAAAAATAAGTCCCGTTCGCGTAGACGCATTTCACTTCGACAGTATCTTTCGATAATTTGGTCGGATTCGACAATATTTTTAGCTTGTCGAATTCGATGTCACCATCAGAGCCGAGTTGTATTCGATCGAATGTCCAATAATAGCAAGTGAATTTAAGATGGAGCATTCTGAGAATTTTGTATTCGGTTTCGTTGTATCGAAGATAACCCTCATCGTCGATCATTGTCAAAAATGGTTGCACTATATCGCAGACTATCGTCTGCGGATGTTCGACAAATTCCAGTATCGAGTCATCCCAAGGATCGAGCGTGGGGATTTTGCATACATCCTGCTCATCTCGATCGAAATTATTCTTCTTTAACATCCAACTTTCGAGTACCGTTTCTCTTGATACGTAGTTGATATACATGGTTGAAATCGCAAGGAATACAAGAAAAGCAAAACAGAACATAAGACTTCGATGAAAGAAAGTCTTTGGCCACATTCTCTGAACTGTCATCTCTTTTAAAATGGATCAAATTTATGATGTATATGTATACAACAAAACAAACAGGGTCTTTCAAAAGATCTACTCGAGCGTGCTACTTTTCTTCAGTAGTTAACTTTTTTTATCTACATATTATATGCGTGAATTTTATAGAACAATGAAAAGTTTATTGTATATGCTGTAAAAGAAAAAAATGAAACAAAAAAATCACGATCGCCTATGGCTGTCAGTATTGTCACTGGAATAAAATTCAACAAAAGCTAAAGTGCTAACTTCAATCATCAAAGCAATGGCAGTATCACTGCTATTGAAATTTATGGGAAAGATTGGATCGAAGTCAACATTCTTTCTCTACATTAAGAACTTAAACAGTAACGGCACACACAAAAAGAAAAAAGTGTCTGTAGCACAAAGAAAAAACAACAAGAAGTAAGTATTCATGTAAGTCTAGATATCCTGGTAAATGTCCAGGGGTATCGGTGACCAGAAGTAACTACCAAACACAATGGAAA
This sequence comes from Prionchulus punctatus, assembly GCA_034698125.1. NCBI lineage: Eukaryota > Metazoa > Nematoda > Enoplea > Mononchida > Mononchidae > Prionchulus > Prionchulus punctatus. Next base: position 12,384 of record JAQGBA010000332.1, on the reverse strand, counting down.
ATAATTGCAAACATAGGATATCATTGAAACAATGCATTCGAGTCGTCATTTTTGCGAAATTTATGTCGCTGATAATGATTGATAGTGCAACTATCAACAAAATATAGAGTACATGAGAAATTCAGCCAATTTATATAGATAACGGCATCTCTTGATGGCAGCTAGCTACAATAGAACAACAATAAGCTGTGACGAAGCTCAACCTTTGCTTTAATTTACATTCCTATTTTTCTTTCTCATGATGACGCCTCGTTGCTGAATCATGATTTTTAAGCATTTTAGCTTCATCATCAGCCATTGCTCAACTTGAAATCATAATATTTTTATATTAGTTGTTGAAATGTAACTTCCATTGGAGCGGCCGTCTCATTCGTGAGCAAGGCGCCCAATGTTTATATTATGCAATTCGGATCCGATTGCTTTTCATTTTGTTTCAGTTTTTAACAAACTTTATTAAAATATTTGGCTTCTTAAACTTATCTAGTGACAATGACTTCTGTCACAAAGCCAATGAGTGGCATACGTCACAAGTGTTGGTTTTTCATATCCAAATGATTTAGTATCTTGACGAATGCAACAGGCTATGGCATCAACAACATTGCCAGTTTGCTTAGTGTATTTTACAAAATTATGCTCATTGTAACAGAGTTGACTTCCCGTTATTCTTTTTCGGGCAAAGTATGTCATTATTTTATGAACAAATGAAACGAAAATGATGAACAAAATGAATCCAAGTTGTGCTACTAGAGTCCATTCACAATTGCAATCTCAAAAAATTTACCGTCAGAATAATTTGCACATTCGGCGGAAAACTCACTTTTGAACCACTTACACCTTACAAAATGGTCCATCACATGTTTAGGACATCTTTAGCTCGCTTAGTGGACTGTATTGTAAAGTGTAAGCGGTTCAAAAGAGAATTTTCTCCTGTACATGCAAATCATTCTAACGGTAAACTTTTGTAGTTTGTAATTGTGAATGGACATTAACATTCGGCGCTTTAATGAGATATTACGAGAAGTTTTCAGTTGGACGATTGAAATGTTCAAAAATATCTCCCGCGTTGATTTTATTTCGAATGGGTCTGTCTCGGGTTTATTCTAGAAGGGGGAGGGGAGGGGGGCTATTTCTGAGGGTGGGGCTTATTTTTTTCAAACTTTAATAGTTATGTTATTAATGTTACGAATAATAATATTGCATGAAACATTTTACAAATTAAAAGTGTTTTTCAAAGTGAGATTCAAATTAAAAACATTACGGAATGATATTATGCATGAAAATCAACAAGACTTTTGAAATTTCGTCACATTTCTTCAATCCTCTTCCATCAACATTTGATGCTTCCGAAAAGTATCAGCCAACAATGCATTTTTTCAGAACCTATTAGCGGTAAATTCAAATCTGACGGGGTAGTTTTGCGGGATGAGGTTAATATGGAATGGGTCCGATCCGGGGACTGTTTATGAGGGGTGATTTAAAAATCTGTAAAAAAGTCTGAGGCAATAAAAGTACGCCCCCCCCCCCCAAATGCAAATCCGATGGGCCCTGTTGCAATGTACAGAACCTGAAATGTACTGATGTTTTTTATGGTTGAAAAACAAAAATATTGTTTCGTAGATGAAACAAACGAGCAAGAATGAAAAATATAATAGTTGATGTTAATAATAAGTATTCGTCATTTCGCCATCGGTTTTTTTGTATTTCCACGTACTGGCCGCGCTTTTTCGAAGAACTATATTGAACCAAGTCTTCAAGTGACCATCGTCGGCGAATTTCAACTTGGTTTGCAGCGTCGGATCGCCAGAGTGGCAATGATGACACGAGTCGTTATTGCCCAAGTATGTATCTGAAAAATGAACGGTAAGGCGTCTGAGCGAGACATTTATTTAGTTTTTGGCGAAACCAACAGGCACCAACCATTCATGAAATACATCTGCGTTGTGAAATCTGCATAAGCAGTGTCTTGTAACGCGTGCACAATGTAGTGAATGTGAGCCGGCCTGTATCCACCACCGTCCAAGTATTGAGCAGGATATATCGTCGAGAATTTGAAATATCCATCGAAATCCGTGTAGATTTTGCCTCTGCATTCCTACAAGAGCCCATAAGTGCGCGATTTCTCATCCGGAAAACTAATTTTCGGTATCTTACGTGATTATTCAGGGAGTAAAGCGCCGTTGAATTTGCTACAAAATGAAAACGAAAAATGACACGAAAACTAGTATTAGAAAACGCGAAATCAACCTTGCCAAACGTCGAGCATAGCATGAATTCCCGTTTGACAATCGTCGCCAGTGACTCGTCCGGAAACAACCAACCGTTTGTCAATTTGACTGAAAAACAAAAATCACGTCGTCTAAGTGAAAAGTGAAGTGTTGAATAGAAATCAATTGACTTACTCATTTTCGCATACTGTATGATTTTTCACCGGAGATCCTTTGATGTAATAAGGCCCCAATATATCCGGACTCGTTGGCGAGCAATACGTTTGCAACTGACATCTTACATCTAAAAACTGTCGACTTAACAACGATTTGAAAGTAAAAAATCGTCGATGGCTATCGAGTTTACTTGCTAAAAATGTCAAAGAAAGCAAAAAGCAGACGCGATTCATTTCACAACGTAGAAATTGTTCGAACTAAAGTCGAAAAGCGTTTCGCGTTTTTATCCCAAAACTATTGTTACATACAAAAATCGAACAACAAAACTTCGTCATCGTACCCCCGCAAGGTTCGAAAGTGTTTTTATGGAAATGTTATTTTTTTGGCTAAAATCGTAAACATGATTTTCCTATTAAGCTTTTGTAATAACACTCCGCTTTCAATCGCCCACGATTTGTTTACAGGTTGAAAGTATTGTTTAAGTTAAGAGTGAGATCACTGGCTAAAATCAATCAAAAGTGGTAACGACTAGCAACTTGATGTGTGCTCATTTATTTCTTTTGATAACTCAGTTGAAAGTTTTAATTTTAGACAACTTATTGCACAATTTTACATCGAAAATCCACCGGCTGCTTCATCTTTGTCGTACAAATCCGGAACTACCTGAAACAAATGCTGATTTCTAAAATGGCAAATCAAAACGCTGAAAACATCACTTGTTTGGCAAATTTTCGTATCAGCTCCAATTGTTGCATCCATTCGTCGGTCGACGGATCCAATTCCATTTTCTCGCACAATTGAAGGATTTTCTCGAACGTTTTGATTTTTTGCCTGTAAAACAAATTTCCAAGCAATTTTCAGCTTAAAATGTTGATAAATCAGTTGCAATCACTTTGATTTGCTATTTTGATCAACTGAAAGCAAAGTTAAAGCCGTTTTCGAATAACCTTCGATGAATCCTAACAAGTTGCAGAAAAATTGTATGAAATCGAATGTAATCAGATTTCCAAAAATTTTCACCGATTTCTCGACCCAGGGCTGATGCGATTTTAAATCCGCCGGCGTATCCAGTGGCTAGTCCGTTTTCATTGCCACTGATTTCTCCAAGTTGAGATCCGCTAGTCATTTATAAAACAAGCACACAAGCCATTTTCCAGTTTGCAATTATTGCCCGTAACCTCACTGGCCAGAAGACTTTTGTGCAGAAAACAGCGACAAATCCGTTCACAATTAAATCCAGGTAATAGAATAATCATTTTTATTGAATTACCGGACGAAAAAACAAAAAACAACAACAAAAATATTTTGCAAAATAAATAACACGTTTCGCGTGCACATTAGGAAGTCATCAAAAAAAAAGTTTCGAAAATAAGCACGAAACGAGCTACGGAAAACAAAAATAATCACAGCGCTTCGACGTTAACGGGCGCGATTAGATTGTGTTCAAGTAAATGGTCCTTGGAGTGTAAATTCAAACAGGTGACCGACACGTCCGTGGCGTCGTCCTCGACCGAAACGAAAAACGTCGAGAATCCGGTATTCGGACACGGTCTCAACGCGGCGCCTTTGCCCCCGGGCGGCGTCACGCCCAACTCGTCGACGAGGTACCTGATCATCTCCCGGATCGGGCCGCCGTGAGACACGATCAACACCTGAGCATCGATCTCCGGATAATTGGAATCGTCCGAGGCGATGCTTTGCATCGATACCTTGCGATTATGACGTTGGTCGCCGTTGATCCTGCACGCGGCCACGGTCTGCGAGGCGAACGCCGTCGGGCTGCCCATGGCGCGCGGAGGCCATTCCAACGGGCTGAGACCGGAAGGAGCGCGACCGCCGTCGGGCGACGGACTGTCGTCGGGGAATGACGTTTGATTTTGGTTGCACTGGTTCGATGTCTCGATTGTGAGCGACTGAAGCAAAAAAAGTCCACTGGCTAATGAACGACGATGAACTATAGTTGGACTCACGTCGGCCGAAAACACGCAGGATATGCCGCTGTCTTGGCTGGAACAGCAATCGCCGCCGGCCGCCGTCGGCTCGTCGACGTAGAACTTTGCCACGGACGGCGGCGCGCCGCCGGGAAAATCGTCGCCGACATCGTAGACAGCATTGCTGGCCTCTTCAAGCCACGTGTTCAGGATGCTGGCCCGGCTGGCTCGTCGACTGACGCTGTTGGACAACTGGCGAGGCATCACCGGCGTCGGCGACAGCGAGAATTGTCGCATCAACGACAAACAAAGATCCTGGAAAAACGAAACGACCCGAAGCGACAAATCGCGCAAATTCTCGCCCCCGTCGGGTGTGTATTCCAAAATGTTCGTGTTGGACTTCGCGGCAAGCTCTTTGAGCGCGGCGCTCGGTTGACCTTCCATGGCGCCGTATTTCTGTAAAAACAAGACAAAAAAACTGTGAAACTACTTCGAGAATCTCGCCAAAACGGCAATCCTGCTGATAAAGCAAAAAAATCTCACTCGCTCGCGCAGTCGTTCGTCAAACGTTGTACTCGGAGGAGATGCAAAATGTTTCAAAATAAGATCGGCGGTTTCTTTGGTTCGACTCAAGTCGCTGGAGAAGGCGTGAGTCAATTGTTGGCTTTTTAAGTAGTGCCCCAAAATCGTTGCTTGTCGACGACCGAAATCGTTCAGCGGCTCGTCCATTTGGCCTTAAAAACAATGCCTACAGTTTTCCAGTCGCTATAGTTGTTCATTGTTTGTTAGTTATACAAATACTATTAGTTGTGAGGACTAACGTACTAGGCCCAGTGGCTATAGTTGTCCAGTGACGAGTTTTTCAGTGTCTACTCTCCAATGACGCTAGTTGTCCAGTGAGACTAGTTGTTCAGTGTCTACGTAACAGTTGTCCAATGACTATAATATTCCAGTAACAGTTGTCTATTGACTATAATTGTCAGTGAGAAGTTCTAGGGTGTCGACAGTTGTCCAGTGTGTGTATAGTTAGTTGTGCAGAGCGACAGTTGTTCAATGACTATAGTTGTCCGTGACTATAGTGCTCCAGTGACTAAAGTTGACCAGTGACTATATAGTTATCTACAGACTATAATCGATCGACCAATGAGCGACCACCAGTTAAAATAAATTACCTTGAATAATCCCGTATTGATTCGCATCCGTTAACCCACTGAAAAACAAAACAATTCCATTGCACAGATGGAAAATTAATTTCCGCCAACAGTTTTTTTGCTTTTCTTACTGACGAACGAGTGTCAACATGAAATTAACCATTTTTTAACCGTTTTACACCTTCGAAAGTTGCCTCATTTATTATAGAAATTAATTTTGTACTCTAAACGGCAGTTCTGAAGACAGAATATTTGCTTTAAATTAACATTTACGGTAGAAAAGTTGAAACCCAAGTAATTTATGTTTTAATTTTTTAACAAGGTCAAACGAGTTCGTGACGAGACTCGAACGTGATACTTGATTTTCCTTCCTACTGTAGCTATTACTGTATTTTAGATGAAATCGTTTCTTTACCCGGTTCGAAAAATGTGAAACAAATTTCGTGCATTTTTTCTATCTATCGGGTAAAAAACCATGAAGACTCTAATTCCCTGCGTATTTTTGTATAAATTAATTTTTTTCGTCACTTTATCGTCGCAAGAACGAAATTATTGTAATTTCGATTGGAAAATCGACAGCCAAAACGAAAACGTTAAAATTGAACTCAAAAAACGATTAAATTCGGCGTAAGTACGAAACGTTTTCCGTAAGTTTCCACTTTTTGCTCGTTTCTCGACTGGCTAGTGACACTTTTTAGATTCCAAAAGTCGGAAAGCGGGTCGAAAACGTATTCGTTCGATTGTCAAAGTTTAAACAAGGGCAGCGACAGTTTTTTCAAAATAGACGCAACGAAAAGTCCCGAAGTGACGCTGGACGGTGACAAAAATTTGTTTTATAATCGAATTACGTGACCTCGTTTCTGTATTTTGACCTACTTTCTTAGGAATCACCAGCGTCGTCGCGTTCACTAGCCTACAAAAATGCGGCAACTCGACCGAAGCGAAAAAGCTGAAAATCGTCGTGGCTTGCGACCCGACGATCGCCGCTAACACTGTAAGAGTTCATTTTTTGGGCACTGGCTAATCGGTTACCGAGCTAAATCCTCAAACTATTTTTGCTATTAAACTACTTTCTATTAATTATAGTTCTCTCGAGACATAATTGATAGTTTCTTATATTTGCAACTTAACCCGTTTTTTAGTCACAAATTACATCGATCGAGGAAACTCAGACGCTCTGCGTTTGCGTCTTCATGTTGACAACGAAAATAGTCTGCGACCCGTATCCAGTGGCGGATCCTAAACCGGCCGCCACCGACAACGGGTCGAAATCCGGTGGATCTCATTTCGGAGGCGTTGGCGCATTTTTCCTCGTGTAGCTAGTTACTTTTTTTGAATTTCTATTTATGATATTTTGTTATGTTTCTACTTTTAGCGTGTTTTTGTTTATTTGCGGTTATTTCCTGGTTGGATTTTTGTATAAACGTTACGTGGCCGGTGCTCAAGGATATGAACAAATACCGCATTATTTGTTTTTGCGTCGATTACTGAGAGCCATTCAAGTAATTTTCTGTCGTTCATTAAGAGCCATTATTCAAGTAAAGAACTATAGTTCATAAAGGAATTACAAGGAACTATAGTTCATCAGTGACAATAGTTAATAATCGACTAATTCGGTAATATTTGTTAGTTAGACTCGCAGGACACTTTTCTTGTTTTCAGTCGCCACTATCCGGCACGCAATATCATCGACCGTCGCCCAACGATCCGACGTATAGGAACTACGACGACGGCGATGAATTCCGCTACGATCAACCGCCGCTGATGCCGGCCAGTACCCCGGACCCGTCGCCGACCGGCGGTCAAAATCGGTTCTCGTCTCGACCGGCGGCCGTCAACAGTACGAAAGACGAATCGGACGTTCGATTACTAGTCGTTTGAAATCAAGAAAATTAATTGTGATTGTCAAGTTCTGTTCTTTAAAAAAAAGTTCGAATGCAGTTATTTTTTTTAAAATTCTTACTAAGTTTTGAGTTTATTGCTCGTTTCTGTCGTAGTACAGTTTAGTTTTGCGTCACTGTTTATTGTAAAAAGTGCCAAAATTTGAAACACGTTTATTGGTAAGGATTCTTTTCATTTTTTTCTCGTTGTCTCGTCGTCGTCAGTGTTTCATTTTGCTTTAAGACGTTTCGCCGCGTAATATTTTTTGTTTTTCAAAGAACAGTCAGTGCGTTTTTTTGTTTCATAAATGTCTTTACGATTGAAAAATTCTGTCACAAAAACGGTTCGATATTAATTTCTAACGCTGAACAAGGCATGGTTAATTCGAAGGCGGCTACGACGTCTGGATGTAAAACGCCTAGCCTGCCGATCGGACGTCGATTCGGACCGTACACCGTGGCGCATCGACCAGGAAAGAACGTCGGATCTGCAACAAAAATCGAACTATAGTTGTCCACGAATTATTGTCCCTAATGAACAATAGACGTTACCTTCGCAAGATTCGATGTAATAATTTTTCTCGGTTTTGCCGAAGGCTACGCCTAAAAGTTGCATGAAACGATCGAGAAGTCCGTGGATCACTTCGTAGCCGGACGTTTTATTGTAATGAACGGCGCAGAAACGGCGTTCGTTCCGTACGCCGACGTCTGAAAGCAAAATTTCCGCCTCGCTAAACTGCTTTCCTGTCCAGTTTTTTGTTTGTTACCTTTCGAATCGTCTTTTACGACAACGTCTTGAATTTCGAACAATTTCAACGGCAACGGAACGTCTTTATTGAAGCTAATGGTTTTTAAAATTCCCGACAATAATGTCGTCCTGGCTACCTAGAAAGCGAGCACAAAAATTAAGCTAGTAATTTTGCAACTAGCCCCGTGGCACTTTCTAACTTTACCTGAAATTCTAAAGTTTTCGGATTTCCAATATGAGCTGCTATCTTATCGCCGTCGGGATGTCTCAACTTCGTAGAGATATCGTCTCGGCTGCACTGAAAGTAACCAAAAATAACACAGTTACAAGCAAAATCGTCTAAAACGTGACTTGCTTTGCGGCTTACCAAGGAAAATGTTAAAACTTCCGTAAATCCAGCCGCGCTGATTTCATTGCGCAATAAATCCGTTAGTTTATTCAACGAAAATTGCTGGGCGATGGTCGCCGTCGGCGGCAAGGTCATCGTAATATTATTATAGCCGTAGGCGACGGCGGCATCTTCGACGATGTCGCACTTGTGTAGGATGTCGTGACGGGTCGGCGGTACGGTAACCGATAAGGATGTTCCATTTTTATCGACCTCCGCTTGTAGACACATACGATTCAATAATTTAGCTAGTTGGTCAATTGGCAAACTAAAAAAATGCATGCGAATGAAACTATAATAGTTCAATAATTATAGTTGTCCAATGACTATAGTTGAAACTATAGTTCCATTTTGACTCACTTGACGCCGACTTTTTTGTTTATTTCTTCGGCGTCCACGTCGAAATTGTAATATTTTAATTCCGGGTACACGTCCATGGATCCATCGACACGTTGAATTTCGACCGGCTCCACGGTGTAGGGTTTGTCGCAATAATGGCTGAACATAGTGACCAACGTGTCCAAAACGATTTTCGCCCGATTTAAATCGGTGGCGGTGCATTCGATGAAGATATTTTTCGTTTCCGTGGTCAATTTCGAATGATCGCCATTGATGATCGGCGGCATGGACAACACGACGTTTTTACTGTCGTAGATGACCGGGTAGACTGGACTGTCTTCGATGATATGCAAATAGTGTTTTAAATGACTATCTGTCTGAAAAGGATTGCAATTTATCACCTAACAAGTAAAAACAGCCCTGAAAGAGCAAGAAACAACTTGGAAATAGCAAAAAATGTGACCAGACTTGATTTGACACAAGAAAAAGCGAGAAACAGATGGTGAGAAAGAAAAAATGTCGCTGGACACGAGTTCAACGAAAATTAGCACGAAATCGCGCTAAATAACTTCGTTAAAGCGTACCGAATAGAATTTCATTAATTCCCTGGCTGTGAATTCTTTATTTTGATTTAGAGGAACGAATTTTATTTTATCCGGCGATTCGGCTGTATAGACGAACGGACCTTGCAATTTGTCCAAATCGTGAGTTCCGATTGCGACCAACGCCCTTTTTCTGCACAAATTCTGATGCAATTTATCTTGCAAATCGATTAAACTGTCGTACGCGATTTTATTGATTTTCACGTCGCGTAAAATCGCAGCGACGACGAAAGGGCGAATTTCGGAAGTCTAGAAATCGAGAACAACAACGATGAAACAAAAATCGAGCCGTATATCGACATTTACTTCGGATTTGACAACGATTCGTTGAAGTTTTCCGTTTTGAGGCATCACAGTGACGTACTTCGGCGATTTGATTCTAAAATCGAAAGACAGACAGAAATTTTGTTTTATTTCAACGAAATCGGGCGAAAATTCGTCTTACTTCTCCGAAAACACTTGCAAGGCTCTCGATAGCCCTTCGCAACAAAGTAAATCGTATCGATTAGCGGGAATGTCGATTTTATATATGATTTCGTCGGCCGACATCGGCTTGCCGACCGTTTCGCCTTTTTCCTTTTCAATTTGAGCTTTTTCGGTCGTCTAAAAAACAAATTTTCAGTCGAAAAATGCCGGAATAACGGATGGAAAATAATTACGATTTCGTCCAATTCTAGCCCATATTCGAAACAAAGTTCATCGAATTCTTGTTCGGCTGAAAGAGAAAGGGTGCAATTTTTGAAACTCGAAAAATTGAGTTATATTAAAAAGAAATCAAATTGCAAATTTTACTGTAGGACCTTCCTAACTGAGATTCTAAAACTAATTTTTTGACGGAAATCGTTGGCATATTTGTCTTTTTTCAACAAGTAATCTTTAGAAACCAAGAAAGACAAACTTAAAATAACTTTTAAAACTAAATTCTGATGCAATTTTACACACCTTGCAGCCAATTTCAATTTCAGACCATATTTGATAATTAGGTGACATTAACGTGAGTATAGGTGAACTTGCGGATCATAACTTTATTTTAAGTAATTTATTTTACTGTGAAACGACACTTTCGAGTACTATGAAAGTGTGATGTTTGGACGGGTTATAAGCTACTTGTTTCACACATGTAGAACAATAAATGTAGTAGAAATGAAAAAATGTCCTGCATGCAAAAAGGTGATATTGTTCTCCAAAGATGTGCAGTACCTTCCGGAAGTAAAAAACATGAATGAGATGAAGAAAAAATTAAAAAATTCCTTCAAACTTGACAAAAACGATATCTTCGTTTTTCCCAAACAAAAATAAATCAAATACACGTTGTCTGCATAAACCAAAGGGAAATTTGTAATCATCATAGGTTGATAGCATCAATGAAATATTGTGATCATTTAATAAGACTTATGCAAGTCACAGCTCGATGGCACCATCGCAGAAGGTTTTAGTCCCAAACTTGCTTAATGCGAGCGCAATGGAAATTCACTTATAAGCCGTATCAACTGCATGGCATTGTGAAACTTTTAAATTTGGTCACTCAGCAGTAGTAAGCTCGAGATTTAATGAAGTATATTCTATTTTTACAGTGACAGAGATTGCATGTGTTTCTTGCATCATTTTTATGTGTATTTTTTGCCTGTTTTGGAACTATTCATGTCCATGAATTTCCAGACCTTTAACCAATGAATCGGCTTTCAAATTGAAATAAACTTTTAATAATAATAATAATAATTGTACTCTATTTTCCGATCAAAATTACAATCACGAGCTGAATCAAGGATAACAGAGTGGGAACAAGAAGAACAAAAATTGTTCACTTAATGAGGTTACCGACAGCTTCTTTTACGAAGTCATCAGTCCAGTTTTTACCTGTCTCATCAATCGACCAAGATGTTGTATTTGCTTCTGGTTTGAAAAGTTCTGCGTCGTCGTTGTAACTTTTGGTTTTTTGGCGTTTTTTGGCGTTTTTTGGCGTCGACAAATATGAAATTTCGCGAAATTCCATTTACTTATAAGAATCGGCTCATTTTCGACGGTTCCAACGGTTTTTGGCGTTTTTCGACGTTCTAAGGCCTGAGTACCCAAAATCCGGACAAAATTTTAAACTTTCTTTATTCCGCTATAAGCAAAAAAATAACACAATACTTTATTTTTAAAATTGTAACTCGTCACAATAAAAGATTCTGATGTCAATTTGCAGATTTCAGATCTCTATCGGCCGCCATTCACACTTTAGTCTTTAGTCCTCGAAAAAGTCTTTGGCACTCACTAGGGTGAAATTCTCGAATGTATTTTTTGATTTTGCGAGTCAATTGAGAACGATTTTTCGCTTGCCAGTTATTGTCGTAGACTCTCTGTTTCAGCCCACCCCAAACGTTTTCGGTCGGATAGACTTGAGGAACATTTGGGGGGTTATCAGGTTTCTCAACATACCTGAGTGTAACATACTCACAGTGTAGCTTTTCCCGCCAGAGGTGTTAACCCAGGTCCGGATCACCTGACGATAAAGGAGAAAGAATATATTTGCAAATTAATTGGTAAAAACCAGAAATTTATAAAATGCATCGAGTGCAAAGTCCTGGCTCACAATTCAATAAATCGAAAGTATAAATTTGCCTGCAGTCGTTTGAAATCGGTCAACGATAGTTGGTGTTGCAATTTTTGCTCGATTGAAAAGCTGCCTTCACAAATTGTTTGTATTTAAATTCTACCAAAGAAGCAACAGATGTTGACACAGATTCTTCGTCGACCGAGCCAGTGCGTTGTATTTTCGACGGCCATTCTGGCTTATCCATCGCTTTTTTATATAGCTGTCATTTAAAAAATGAGATGGATGAACTTCGGATTTTTCTAGATTCAAATAATTTCGACATCTTTGAGATTGTAAAGGGTTTTCCAGTAAGGACGCAATTTTTAATTTTGAAATAAAACACAAAATTTGCGCTGAAATTTCAAGTTTCTTTACTGTAAATAATA
>JAQGBA010000331.1:0-40453 GCA_034698125.1 Prionchulus punctatus | reverse complement strand
GGTTCAGTGTCTCAAGGCGAAGAATCAATCAAAGCAGACGAATACGGTTCGCATGCCGCTCAACCGAAAGAATCAGCGAAAACAGTAAGTTTTAATTGAGCACGTCCATAATAGTCGGAAATGCCCGATTTTTTATTTATCCTATTTTTTTTATCTCATATATCCTATTTTTCTAGTCTCAAATCGTTGCCGAAAGTGGAGGAGCGTTTGACGAAATTAGTTTCCAATAAAAATTGTGTATTTTTTGTAAATTTCTTCGCCTTTGCTTTTTTTTATTGTATTCTTTAAAAACGTTTTTTTAAATAAAATGGAAATCGAAAACAAGTTGAAATCTTATTTTTATCTCAAAACGGCAAAACGAGGTTGAAACATACTTTCAAAAACTAGTTATTTAATGACAAAATTCATTCTTCCACGAAAGAAAGCAAAATCCATAAAACTTTGCTCCAAATTGAGTTTCACAAATAATAAGAATTGAAACTAAAATTAATCTCGATGAGCCTGAAATGAAGACTAGATAGAGAACTAAGACTAGATTTCTGCGAACTCGATTGTGATATTTATGATACGAGAAATGATTCACAAAAGCCGGATCGAATGAAAACGGAACCGATCATTATTTCGAAAGATTCACCACTAATAATGGTCAATAATTGGAACCACGAGGTTCTTCAGGTATTGTTAGAATTGAAGAAGGATTTCTCCGACAAAAATGTATGGATCATGTTTTGGCAAATTTACAATATCGTTAACTGGGTCGACCAACGACGACGACGACGAGTAGAAAAATTTTCGCCGATACGAACGAAATTCGGACACCAAATCACTACCTCAGTCGACTGTAAATAGTCGGATATTGTCGTCGATGCGACGACGATGAGGACCCATGCGACGACGTCGAGGACACCGGGTCGTGCTGTATCGGCGTCGGATCTTGTCTGAAACACACTCGTACTCGATTCACCGAATCGCCACTAGAACTATAGTTCGTCGAGGTATCCGTACCGAGCGATCCGACTACGAAAACTACGTCGTCGAATCGCATGAATCGGGCGAAAAGAAGTTTCGCAATCTACATCCTGTCGTCGTCGTACTGTATTGTTGCTGACGGGTTTCAGGTTTTCGACCTTTACGGATTGTTACAGAAACATTTTTTGCTTTATTCTTTCGTGAAAATGTTACTCTAATCGAAAGGTCGGTCGCCCTAATGCAATATAAAACTGTACCAAGTAAAGTATACCCAATGGCAGGTGGCGTGTACTGATTGTTGTTAATTCGGACCAAAAGTTTTTTCATACTGTAACTTTTTTCAACAACATTATAAACAAGTCGTTTCGAGGTTGACCCTTGGACCTTAGACGACGATTCATATATCTTCTTTTTTTTCGTCCTCGAAGTGTCCTGTTTGGCTATCGGCGCCGTCGTCATCAGGGCCAAACCGACAACAATTGCAAAATATATTTACAATACTGTAATAAAACTTTTCCAAGGCCGTTACTCACAATTTGACCGTATGAATTATTTTCGAGCGACAATTGTTATATTTTTTTATTCAAAATGTGTATTGTACCCTATCTGACCACATTTGTTCGGTGAAACGAAAGAAAAGACAAATTTTCCTGTCGTCGTCGGTCGTTTCCTCCGATCAGACACCCGTGCCTGAGAATCGCGGTATTACCCTTTTTTCCTCAAGGACGTTCGCCGCCCGATTACATAACACTTTGTATCCTGTTTGGCTACGTTCGACGACGAGTATTGGAAAGATATCATTTCTTTTTTGGTCGTTTTTAAAAATCATACTGTGGCTTGGACATCTTTTCGATTGGAACTTTATTTTGTTTGGAAATGTTTCAAACACGTCAAGATATGATTCAGAAACTTTTGAGTAGTAATCCGAGCAGTGCCGATTCTACGAGTACAACGACATCGAATTCTTCAAATCCGGAACGAAATTCGCTACTGAGGCAACGCCAATGGAGTGATCCTGAGCAATTAATTGATGTACTGTTTTCCCAAGGTATTCTCTTTCCAATCGCTGATAGTCTTCCTTTGGTTTTAGGATAATCTGCGAGAAGTTTACGAAAAGCTGCCATCGCTTGAAAAACAAATTTGGGGCAAGTTAGTTGTCATGGAAAGTAATCGACGAACAGCGAAAGCATATCTTAGACATCCGGTCATAACCGTCGATGGTTCCGATACAGAGTTCGACGGAACAAGGTACTGTTTACGAAGTTTATCCTTTCAAGCAGCCTTCAGCCTCTTCATTGAGAGACTTTAGTGCAGAAATGCGAAATGCTTTAGCGCGCATTGAGAAGCAAATTTTGTCGCTTGCTTTCGTTGCTTGATGCTTTTCTTTCGGTTTATTTGCTTATTTTCTCTTTTTGCAGAATTGGTTTGTCGAGGTTCGAAAATTTGGATCGCGTGCCAATCGTCTACGATATTTTCAACGAAATTTTACAGGGAATTAAAATTAAAATCGATCCCGACGGCAGTATTTGGGCTAAACGCATGTGCCCGTGCCCCGTTTACTTGAAACCATTGTACATTACGCGTCAAGCCGATTTGTTCGACATCGACAAAAGACCCGTGAAAGTGCGTAACAATAAATAAAGACCATAGTTTAAGAAGTTTTTGCCTCGAAAAAACACTTTTCGGCGCATAAAGGATAACTGGCCGCAGGTTTTTGAGGAAATTGGCCGAAAACTGCGAAGTTACGGTTCGCGCGAATGTATTGTATTATTTTTCAATAGGTGTTCGACATTCGAAGGTTCAAAGAAATATTAGTGCACGAATTGAGCCAACCTCGACCCAATCGCAGAAAATTGGAAAAGTGTTGCATGGTTTGCTTAGAACTGTCTTACCATCAAGACAATGTTTTACGAACGCCAAATTGGATAATCATCATTCATTTGGTGGCTATTGAACTACTAAACGTTGTGCTGCCCAAAGGCAAGCAAGCAAGCTAGCAGTGGAAAGCCAGTGCAACTCATTGTATAAACTGTGCTTGTTTAGATAACGAAATGTCATCGCCTACATCAAGCTTTTTGGCGACACCGCCTCCAACTGATTCCCCCATAAGCCCTAATGGTGGGTTCCCGCCTCCTCCGCCTCCCCTAGTACAGCAATCTGCTCTTCCCCCGTTCGAACGAAGTCCGACTCGTGGTCACTTCGGCAGGAACAGTCGGTCGAGCGGCGTTTTTCGTCGAATACAGCGAAAAGAAGCTTTCGACAATCAGCAGGCGACTTCACCTTTTAATTTTTTTGGCGTGAATCCAGCCCACAACAATCATCACGCATTTAATTCTCATTCGTTTGGAGCACCATATAAAGTAACAGCATATTCAGTCAAAAACCATATGTTAATTTGTGTAATCCAGATGTTTTGTTTTTTTAGAACGAATTCGAAATGGAAGCTATGACTTCTCTTGGTGTTAATCGGCGAGCTTGCAATTCATTGATGGACCTTCGACAAATTCATCATAATCAAATGAACGATTCAAATCCGATGGATTTGAGAACAAAATTAAAACTGAAACAAAGGAGTATCGACGAAGGATTGCATGAAAGAAATTTTTCGTCAGACTTTGCTGATAGACGACTTCCATTCCACAATCAACATCATTTAGTGCAAGGTTTGTTATGCAATTCTTGAAAGCATGCAATACGATAAAGAGCTATTTCAGATACGAATAGATTTGTTAACAAGCTGGTTTGTTGACTGTTTTAGCAAATATTCGATTGCATTTTTAGCACGACCTTATCCAACCGACCAGCATTTCGCCAATGCCAATGATCGAGCATTAGCCATGAAAAAATGGCGTAGCCAAGATTCTGGCATAGCGTCCGGCTCAGGAAGTTACGGACGACGATAGAATTAATTTTAGTGAAATATTCAGTATGTGAATTTGTTAGCTGTTTGATTTTCAATTTGTTTTTCCCTTTGAAACGTTTTTTCTTCATATATATCTGTCAAAATTTGTAAAAAAGGAGTCTTCTTTTACTTTACAAAAATTTCAATAAATTTGCGGAGTGTATTCATTGAAAATCAAGCACGCGCTGAAAAAGTGCTGCGCGACAGTCGAAACGTGCTAAAATGGTTGTCTTACTAAATCGAGCTAGTTTTTTGCTTTTTATAATGGATTTACTAATTCATTCGGCGAAACAAAACAATGGGGTGGTCAGTGGTCTAGCCGGCGCAGACAACGGTGTAAAATCGGTTTGCAGCTTCGAAGTCGAAAAGGTCGACATTATTTTAGCCGTGGATCTGAACTATCGTATCCCGTCAACGATTGAAACTTTGCGAGAGCGTTTCACCTCGTTGCTCCGATCTGCTATGCAAAAACTACAATTCGCCGATGAAGCAAACGAATTTCGAATTCCGAACGAGCCGACGAATATAGTCGACACGAATTTAGCTTTGTTTACGTATTTCACTACCACCACGTCGCATTTAGAACCGTTCGATTCGGCGTATAATCTTCGAAGAATTTTCATTGAAAATGGAACCACGCCCGACCGTTGGCAAGCAAAAGTGAAGAATATGTCGAGCGCCGACGATTTGTGGGAATTCATTACAATGTCGCTGCTGAAAGCTAGAATGGCGTTCGCTCACCGAAGAAATTCGCTGAAAATTCTTTATTTATTCACCGAATATTCCAGACCGTTCCCTTACGAAGAATCTCTCGTTTCGCATTTGTTTCAAGCCGTTAAAGAGGATATTTTAGTGGTAATCGTTGCTAAATACCGAAAGTGGACCAGGGAATTGGAAAAGCGAACGAGCAACGACGAATCGCTGAGAAACAAAGTATTTTTCGAAAATAGCCTCGTTGGACGCTCGCATCGCAGTGAAAATTTCAAGAAATATTTTCAAGTTTGTCAAATATTCCCCGAATGCCGATGTAAATTCGAAACGACCGATTGCTATTGGAGTAACAACGAACATGCTCAAATAGAAACTTGTGTACAGTTGCACTATTTGCCCGAAAATCGACGCCCCAGTTGCCAGATGTGTCCAGAAAATCATACAACATTGTGTTCTACGCGTGTTTGCGAAAAACGATGCGATACTATCAAGTGGAGCGAATGGTCCTGCAAGTTGCGCAAGTCAGGCAAGGTTTACGCTGAAAGAACGAGGATTGTTGCGCTGCCGATGCAAGTAAATCGCCACTGTTTGGACTTCGAAACAAAGCCGTGTTCATCGCCTGACTTATCCACTAGCTCATCAGCCACGATTTCGACGACGCGCAAAATTGCATTTATTGATCAAGATGCGATTTACATCCCCGTTGTCATATGCTGTACGGTTTTCATGGCCATAATTGCATTTGTTAATATTGCTCTGTGGATCTTATGGAAAACAGAATCGCCCGTTTCCGTCAGAAAAGCTTCATCAATCGAGCAGAAGTCCACAGAAGATATCAGCACACGGACATCGTTTTCGTCGCAGTTGACGCCAAAAGAATCACAATCTCCGGCGGAAAAAACGAAAATCGAGGAGAAATCGCGTCGAGCTCCAAGTGCAACGAATGATACATCGAAAAACAAATCATCGCAAGAGGTGAAGACGGAAATCGGAACATCGTGTAGCAGACATAAAAAGAGCGCGTTATCGTTACCAACTTTATTGAAATCGGTTACCAAGAAAAGCAGCGATGGAAGTAAAATGGAAGAAGAAGATAGAAAACGTGCTGATAAACAAACTAAAATGGCAAAGAGAGTGGAAGTTTCTAAACGAGTCAAAGGCGTTGCAAGCGATGTAAAAAAAGTTAGAAAAATAGCCAAAATCGGTAAACAGAATAAAGCTGCTGGGAAAGAAGCTAAACCAGCTGGAAAAGAAGCGAAACCCGCTGGAAAAGAAGCTAAACCCGCTGGAAAAGAAGCTAAAACCGTTAGAGAAGAGGCTAAAAACGCTATGGAAAAGAAGCTAAAACCGTTGAAAAAGAATCAAAAACCGCTGGAAAAGAAGCTAAAACCGTTAGAGAAGAGGCTAAAAACGCTATGGAAAAGAAGCTAAAACCGTTGAAAAAGAATCAAAAACCGCTGGAAAAGAAGCTAAAACTAGTCATCTATCGTTGCCTAATATGTGATTAACACGCCATATCCGTTTCTGATTAATTTTTGTCATTTAATTATATCGAAATCCAATCGTGTTCAGTCTTTTAATCGTCACAACATTTTCCTACGAAACAAATCAAAACATATTGCATTTTTTGTGTATAAAACGGAATGTTCACACGTTAAAAAATAATTAATAGCCAATTTAATAAAAGAAGTATTTAACACCTAAATGTACTGAAAGATAATATCAGAAACTTTTCGAAAGTAAGTTTTTCATTTGAGCATTTAACTAACGAAAGAGCAAACAAAAGTCAAAACGAAAAACTACATACATATCACTCAAAAAAATGAAAAAGAAATTTCAAAAAAGGCATAAAAGTTTCTCACCAGCTGCACCAAAAGAGATTAAGTTAAAACGCTTTATAAACAAAAAATTACACGTCCCGCTTCACCAATTAGTCACGTTTTTCAAACGATGGATACAAAAATAAAGTTTAGGCACTGTCCATAGGCTGAAATCAACTTAAATCGGCGTCAACGAAGCTCTTTGCTGGGGCGTAAGTTCCGGATGCCAAAAATCAACGATCAACACGAGTCGAAATCCTGAACCTTCGTACCAAACTTCGTGTTCGAAACTGTCATCGAATATTATGAATTTCCCGCGTTTCCACGCGCGAGTTTCATTTCCGACCTTTATTCGAGGGTCGGGCGGCACGATGAGACCTAAATGACCACGCAAACGGCAATTGGTAGGTCCGCAATGCGGCCAAACTTTGGTTCCACCTTCCATTACGGAGAATTTGATCTAAAAGCAAAGCACGACGATATAAGTACACATGATAAACAACTATAGTTTCCATGCAACTATAGATCTCACTTGGCCTCGAGTGCAACCGATTGCCTCCGGAAACTTTTCAACTAAGGCACAAGTTTTAGGCGCTTTTGCACAATTTTCCTCGTTCTTCTTTCCTAAAAACAAATTTCTTCGAGTATTCCAAAATGCTATTTCGCATCAAAACTGTGAATACCTCGTAAGTACAACGTAAACTGACGCCAATCGCCCCTGTTGGTCAGACGTTCGTCCTCCTTTTTGAATATGACGTTTTTCTGATCCAACAACGCTACGCCTTCTTCTTTGATAGTTCTCCATTCATTTTCGATAGCCTGTTGACGAAATTTTAGTTTGAAACGATTTCGTGCAACTAATCGTAAAACAAACTTTCAAATGGTTCAAATAAGTTGTTTGTTCGGGCGTCCACCACGGTCGAGCGGACAGTCCGTCGACGTTGTACAATGATCGTTGCAATTTCGAAAGAAACAAGCCCTTTTGAGCACCTTCTTCGTAAACGTCGTAAGCCTTCAAAACGGAACGAATTTTCCGCTCTCATCTTTCGCAAAATATGCATAAAAACGAAACGTACTTCGTCCGATCTGTTCAATCGTTGCAAAGCGTCGCCGAGTTGAAAGAAAAAACGTCCGTCTTGAGTCCCATATTCGTTGGACGATATACCGCGTCGTAGATAGTCGACGGCCTCTTCCAATTTGTCCTCGGCGGTTTTCAATATGAAACCGTAATGTGCCAAGGCGAATCCGTTATCGGGTTCTTTCACGAGTACCTAAAACAAAATATGTGCCTTTCAGTGATTTAAACAAGCTGTGCAAACAATACTAGCCAGTGACGAAGTACACAATAAGTTGTCAAGTAGAGCAATGTTTTAAAGACGCTAGCCAGTTCAGTTTTTTTTTGATTTTCAGAGCAACTTACAGTTTCGAAAACTTTTTTCGCGTCATCGTTTCGTCCCATGATTAAAAACGTAACGCCATAGTCGTTTAATATGTTTAGATCGTCAGGAAATTTGTCCACTAACTTTCTCTGAACATCTAACGCTTTTTTAACCCAACCTGAACGAAAAGTGGAACAATTTCGCATCCATCAAAGAAAGATAGGAATGATTGGTTTTTACCACGAAATTTCGACCTATCCACTAGCCTTTTAGCTGCCGAAACGTAGAGTTCGTCTGGAATATTATTCAAGTCCATAATCTACAAAAATTCGGTTTTTGCCTCACTACATGAAGTTGAAACACAAATATCTAATTTTTCTTTACAATTTCGTACTCCCCAATGCTTTCTTCGAGCATAGAATTTGATTGTTTCAATTCCGAAAGGAGTTCAAGAGTTCGTGCTCGACCGTAATGAGCCCGAGGACTGGATGAGTATGATTTGATAATTTGATCGAAAGAAGCCAAAGCAGCGTCCAATTCTCTCTGAAAATTAAAAAGAATAGTAATAGGCAAAGTTGCTAAGATAAGCAAATTGGCTGGCCTAGGCAGTAACTTGCAAAGAAACATATCTGCGCTCGTTAATTTATTTGCGAAAAAAATTTTCAACGCTATCAAATCTAAACGCAGTTGTTAACAGCAGTACTGGCTAAAAAATAATGCAAGCAACTATGCAGCTCTGGCCAGTCCATTTTGGAGAAAGGGCAAGCCTATTTGCGGGCAACTATGCAGCACTGGCTAGGCCATTTGCAAGCAAATTATGCCAGTGCAGTAACAATCAACTATGCAACGCTGGCTAGTCTACATGCAAGCAACTACGAGTCACTAGCTGGCGTCTTTACTTCTTCAATTAAACGATCGGCTTGATCCAACCTAGTTCTAATTTTGTTATCTTCCCGATTGGTTATTGCGTGTTTCCGATACGCAGGCACTGCTGGTTTCTGCATTTTTTTCGCCAATTTCAACGCCACTAAGTCGTCGAATTCTTCATCGCTATGTTCGTCGTCGTTGTCGTCGTCGCGCGTGCTAGTTTTTCTTTCATCAACGCCGCCTTTCGTACGGAAGACTTTCACTGGCACGATCGGCTTTTTCGTTTTTTCCTCTTGTTTCAGTTCCATTTCTTGTTCCACCAACGGTTGATCGGAACCCTTGGTTCTGAAGGTTTTTATGGGTATCTGGGGAACTTTTCTCGGTTCAGGTCGATCGACCACAACGACCTCACGCTCGGCGCCGCCTTTTGTGCGATAGACTTTTACGGGAATTACAGGTTTTTGAGGCTTTTCCTCGTGGATTGCTTCATTGTCACGCGCCTCCTCATCGTCGTTTTGGTCGTCGGATTCTTCTGGCTCGGTTAAATATCGCTCACTATCGACACGATGATCTTCAGGCTCCCTCCCTTTCTTTTTCGTATATCGAATTTTGATCGGTTCTTTTTTCGGTTTGGATTTCGCTTTGGGTGGTTCGACTTCGACGTCGCACTTGGCGCCCTTTTCGCAAGATTCCTCGTCGGTCACGTGTTCATCGTCGATTTCCTCAATATCCTCCTCATCAGTCGAGGAAGAAAAGAATGAAGTAATATATTTCTCGATAGCCCCTTTTTCACGACCCTTAGTGCGAAAAGTTTTGATCGGTATCGGTGGTTTGGTTATCTTCTTTGGTTCAGGAACAGGAACAGGAGCAGGTACAGCTTCCTCCTCTTCTTCTTCTGCTTCTTCATGAAGGACCGCCTCGTCCTCGTGATCTTCGGGTTCGTGTTCTTCTTCCTCTTCGTCCTCTTCCGGTTCAGGTTCTTTTACGATTTGTTCTTCTTTGGCTTTACCTTTTGTTTTGAAAACTTTCACTGGTTTCACTTCTTTGCTCGGTGCTGGCGATGCGACGATGGGTTCCGGCTGTTTTTTCTTCCCCGGTTGAACTGTATGCGCCGGCTTTACAGGAAGAGGCTCTGGTTCAGGTTCCGGTTCTTCTTCTTCTTTTTCCTCTTCCACCTCCACCTCCTTAGCAACAGGTACAACAACCTTAGCTGGCTTTTTCTCTTTTTTGGTAATTTGCTTTACTTCATGGACTACTTCAGCTTCCTCAGGTTTATTTTCTTCATCTATTTCTTGTTTTTCAACAGCTTTAGCTCGCCGTTTTTCCTTCCTCGACACTTTGACGACTTTTTCGTCGTCTTCAGTCGATTTCGTAACCATTTTAGAAAACATCGAAAAAACGCCGGCGACGAGATTTTTTCCTTTCTTTAAAGTTGTTTCTTCTTCCTTTTGTTCTTCTTCTTCCTCTACTTCTTTTTCAACAGGAGCAACTTTTTCTTCGTGATCCTCATCCTCCTCATGCTCGTCCTCATGAACAACCGCAGCCTCATTTTCCAATGCTCTTCTTTTGGCTTCGGCTTTCTCCGAAAGTTCTCTCAATCGTCGCTCTTCTTCTTCGCTAGCTTGCTTGCTTCGAACTTTCGGTTTTACGATTTGTTCGTGGTCTTCTTCATCATCATCTTCTTTGGATAGTTGGTCCGAAAATGCAGATAGTTCATCTTCTAAAGAGCCTTCGTCTTCTTCTATTTTCTTTCGTCGTTTTGCTTTATGCAGTTCTATTTCGCGTTCCAATTGTTCTTTTTTATGTTGTAATAGTTCTGTGCTAGATCTCTCTTCGGACGTTTCTTCAGATTCTAGAAGTTTGCACAAATTGCTCGGAAAGTGATATAACCAGTCAACTTTTGGCACTATAATAGCTGTATAGCCACTAACACAGAGTGATTTCAATTGCTACGGTCAACGAAATTTCTAGACAGTGACGTCACTATAGTAATTTTTAATGCCATTATGGCTTTATAGCCACTATGGCGACAAAATGAGTGTCGCTTCGTCTAATTTTGCTTACCTGATTCGAAATCGAGTTCTTTATTAGAAAATACTGTAACTAAACCGCTAATTAACATTATAAATACAATAACGACGATCCATAATCGTAAGCCGCCTTTGGTAACTGAATAATCCAGTCTATCGTGTCTAACCGCCAACGCATATCCACTCATCGCATCTGCATACAGAATTTTTGTTTTCAAGCAATATTAACGAGCTTGTTTCATACAATTTGCACAGCAATTCAATCAACATCCGAATGCGCCTGTATTCCTTTTATAAAGTCAAAATTCAATTGCAGGATTGAAAAAAGCAAAAAAATATCATCCATTCAAAAGTAAGTGAAGGGCACAAACATCATTCATCCCTTTTTTAGACGCCAATGAAGCAATAAATGCATGTTTTTAGTCGAAATGCAGGTAAAACTAGCCAAAACATAGGGTTATCATCGAAAATGCAAAAAATGAACCAAATTACTATCTTGTCATTCAAAAAAATCATAACAAAAGCGAAAAAGAGGTTGACTTATCATCGAAAAAGATCAAAATAGTGCAAAAAATGGTAAATTGGTTTTTTCTTTCAAATATAATATCAAACAATCGCTGGATTAATCGAATTTGATAATCGGTTTGAGCACATTCGTAATTGACTTACATCCGTGTTTTCTGTAATCGGACGACGCCATACTTGGCGAAGGCTGAATTTTTGGTTTATAATCCATATTTTTTAATTTTAATTAACGTGCAAGGTTTCTCCTTTAGGAAGACTACATAATGAGCAATTTTGACTGGTAATTGGCAGTTGCAAGTAACATTAGAGGCATATTGTTGAAAGTGATAAAATCAGCTCATTTTGGTGAAACAAAATGGTTACAAACATTTGGAGGAAAAAATACTACAAAAACGCCCTCAGAAATTTCATTGAGAGGGCGGTTTTTGATATATAACGGTTCAGAATTAGAAACAAAGGGGAAATCTAAAAGAGAAACTCAGAAAAAAAAGTTCGACGAAGTCAAATCTTCGAAAAATATTAAAAATGAAAAGAAACGTTTTTCGTTTTCGAATAAGCGTGGAAGTTTGTTTTCCAATGTAACGTTCGGGTCGCTGCAACGTTTTCGCTTCTCATTTAGTAGTTCGAAAACGTTTTTCAAAATGAGAAATTTTGCGAAAAATTTATTTTTACTCACTTGCGTCACTAAACTGACAACATTCGTACCTGGAAAATTCGTTAATCGGGTACTTTCGGATTCATTTACAACTGTTTTAAAAAACGAGCACGGAAACTGGCAAGACGCACACGATGTTTGTTTTAATCGAGCAATATCGTGCAATTTTATCATATCATCGTTACCCGACGTCGGAGAATATACGCTCGCTTGTTTGGATAATATTTTTGCCGGTACATAATCCATTACGGCTCATTTATACGATAAGCCACAAATAAAACGAATTTCTTGTATGGACAGTAGTACGATAAGGGTAAATAATTGAAACACACACACACACACACACCCGAATGAGAAAGGAGGAAAGCAAAGCGTACGATTAAAAAACGACACTGATACGGCTATTTTTCTACAGCTGAAACGTCGACCGACGATTGAATCAAGAAATAAACCGTTTCGAAATAAAAGCTGAGTGAAAAAGTGTCTCTCGACGAGTGAAAACGAGTCACTTTACTGGAACTCGAATTCGACCCGAACCGCCCGTCAGTGGGCGCCGAGCAACGAAGCTAATTCTTTTTTGCTATCTATCTATCGTCGTCGACCGAACGAGGACGTTTCGCTAACTTTTCTAGTCCTCATTGTGTCTCGTTCAGCGCCTCGGCGTACCTCGAAACAGCGTCGAAATTGTTTCAACGAGTTTTTGCTGCAAAAATTCTCCTCTCGTTTAACAAATATCGCCGCAACGGCGTCGTCGCGAGAAGGGGGCACAGAACGCTCTAGCTGGTGGGTAAACTCGCCACGCAGAATGCGCAAGAGTGTCAAAAAAACGATTCATAATTTTTAGCTTGTTCCAAAAACAAAACGTCATTAAAAATGAGCAAATATTGAACACCGAAAATAGCTGAATCAGCCGAAAAACTTTTACTACAATAAAATCGACCGAAATCAATGAAATGAAGAGATAAAAACTTAAAAAATTTAAATATTATCAGTCTTTATTTGTTGTATCGATGGAAATCTAAACTTATGTCCTTTCGTCATCAACGTATTCAGATCGGTTTTATGCAAGATGTAAATCTAAAAAATTACGAAATTGGGGAAAACGAAACGAATTTTCGATGAAAATTCGTCGACGTACGTGCATTCGGACGTATTTAACGAAATGGTTCAAGGCGATAACGTCGTACGTTTTAGATTGCTGAAAAACGTTCCTCCATAAAGCCGAAGCTAGCACCGTATCGTCCGTGACTAAAGCCTAAAAATTGTTTAACTTAGAAACAACAAATGCATCAAAAGATGGCAGAAAAGTTGTTTTCCATTTTCACTGACTACCCACCTCATCGTATTCTTGCATGCCGAAAAAAAGTTCGTAATAAAAGTTATTAATCCATTTTCGAATTAACGAGTTCGTTATGTAGAAGCCCTTCAAGAGAAGAAAATGACAACGAATTAACAAAAACGCACAATAATTTTGTTTTTAAATATACTTCAACATTTTTCAGCTTTTTCAATCGAGCCGAGCAGTCAACCCACAGCATGCGAAATGTTTCTTCTCGAAAATCTTCGTAGAAATCTTTATTTTCGTTGGAAATTCTGACTAGAACCATCCTTAAAATATTAATTTATTATCAAATTTTATGTTATAGACAAAGAATTTGATGAACTATTAATGAACTATTGCTCATGGTGAACGTTACTGCTAAACAATTAAAAAAAATAACAAATAAAACGTCGTGCTAAGAAGGATTAAATGTCATCAGCAGAAACTTATAAATAATTGGCAAGTTAAAAAAGATTCACATACCATATGTGCAAATAGGTCAATCTGTACCACGTGTCGGCCGTGTCCGGTAATCGATAATCTAAAAATAAAACAAAGTTTCGTACTCGACAACAAGTAAAAATAACATAAATAGTTTACTTTCGAGAAATTTAATTAGTTCGAATCCATTCGAACAGTTTTTATACAGCAATGGAAGACCAACGGATAAATACTGAAACATGCGCAGTTGGCACAAAGGCACGCGAGAAATTTGTTTTAAAACTTGCATTCCTCGCACTTACAGTTTCCTCGCGTATTTCTTGAGGACTCAATGCTGTTGCTGGTTGGAATATTTTCTTCGATAATCTCGTGAAAAACGATTCATTGACTTTTGGCGTATCGGCGGTGGCTATCGTCGAACTTTTTCGAACGGGGACACCTTTTTCTAATTTTTCGTTTGTAACTGGGTTGGATGACGACGAAGGCGAGTCAGAAAACGGTTTACTTAACTGAAGACACGTTAAAGTCATAAAATTTCGAGCTTTGCAGGATTTTTAGCAAATTACTGTTATTTAATGACTCTTACGATTCTGCGCCGGAAAATCGATTGATCACGACGTAAAAATGTTCCTAAATTTGTTGAACATCGATAAATCTGTCTTACAACCATTTTAACGTGTTATTTTTTGTGGTTTTCCAAAAGTTACCCGAAACAAACATGCGCAAGAGAAATTTTGCTTTTTTTGTTTTTTAACTTGATTGTTGTTTCTCGATTTTACGTCAATTAGCGCTAAATTTGAAACTGTCTGTTGGTCATCACTTTACGACTACAAGTTCGTTTTATATCTAACTAGCAGACAAATTGTAAAGTGGTTGAAATTTGTGGTGTTCAGCGGCGATTTCTAATGACTTCTTCAAATTGCGACAAAACCAACACGGAAAACAAAAAATCGGTCAAATGCGGTCACCCAGAAGACATGAGTCTGTTGGAAGAAAAAGACAAGCGCATTTTTGAAGCTGAATCAGTGAGTGTAGTTTTTCCGCACTTAGCTTAACTAACAGACACAAAATCCCACTCGCCGTTTGATTTGTTCGCATTATTTTTCATTGCAGAAACATTGGGAACAATGGTTCAAACAATTCGTCAATTGGGGTCATGAAAAATTCGAAATAAAAACTCAACAGAAAACAAATTATTCCTTGTTTCCAATTCCGTGGAAACATCAAGCCGACGACGTCGACGAACGACTGTCGGGTAGTTGGTCATTGACGTGCAGCGAAGCCGTTTTACTGATAAGCGATTTAGAAAATTTGCTTTCCAAATTGTCTAAATGTTATATGGATGCCGATTTAAAGGCGAAATCGATATATGAAATCGATTATAACTCTCGAATGATATTGGATAATTTGATCAGAGACTTTGAGCCACATTTTCGAAAAATTTGTAAGTTTTGATTCATGGTTCGACTTGTTTATGTTTGTTTGTTTTTTTTTGTTGAAGTTTTGCTGCTAAAATCGTTTCTAGGCGAAATCGACGCAATTTATTACGATATTTACGGTTTGACAGAATTTATTCAGAAACTGACGTGCGAACTAATGGCTACTACAGAAAATTTTGATGAGCTCGCTCGATCGGTAAGTAATCAGTTTTCGCCTTGAAAATTGATTGCAACATCGGAAATTTTGTCAGGAAGGTCAACAGCAGAATATGGGCATTTTCCTGGAACAGCTGTATCCCGAACAGTTGGAAAAAACTCAACTAGCCTTACAGCAATGTTACAGCGCTATGAGATTATTAGATAAATTCGAAGGAGTTTTGAACGAAGCGACGGCGCTTCAACATCGAAATCGCGGCTGCAAAGACGATCTACCAGTTTGGAAGAAAATCGGCGAAACGTACGATATCGAACAAGAAAATCGTCGGCTTTTCCAGCATACAGGAGCCATACCGAAGTCTTACAGGTCGAAAATCATCGAAAAGAAGAAGAAATCGAAGATGAAAATGTCTCAAGCTGCATTGCTAACTATGCAGAAACTCGAAGCTGAACATGGACCGCCACCTACAGAAGACATACCTCCGAACGACGCTGATAATATTAACAAATGGAAAAGTGACATTACTCGTGGAAATTGAAAAGAAAATTTGCTCTAAAACTTATTAACATCATGTTTTTGTCTTAATTTGTAATGATTGCCTTAGAAAATAAAACTTTGAAACAAATTTAGCCACTAGTCATTTTTCTAACATGTTCAACAACATGCGAGTGGAACTTTCAAAACTGATGATCAATGCAACTCTGAACCTTTGAAACGGCACAAAAAGTGTCGCGAGCGCGAGGCCGTCCGTGTTTTTCATTTACCTTTCATCGCAATTGATTAAAATTGTCGTTTACAGCATTTTGCGACTCGAATGCGAATAGGGTTCAGTAATCGGTGTGAAAAACAAAACATCTGCCTCGACGTCGAGGAAACGAGCGGAAATATTAGTCGAGGAAATATTAACCGCACTGGCTACTTTTGTAAATTGAATTTGCTTGAAAAATGCGATGATCACGAAGAGGTCCAACAGCGGCATCAGCGCCCGAGTTGCGCACGCTTATTTTAAATACGGGCGATTTTGCGCAAGTCATCCGACGTCGACGATTTTGTGCAGCATTTTCAGCGTGCTGTTCCTGTCCTATCCGCTGACGCGTTTACGTTTGCCGTCGTCGGCGCCGTTCGACACGGTTCTAGCGGATAATGTGTCGGAATTTTTGGATTCTAACGAGGACGATCCGAGTTGGTTGCAAGGCGATGCCGAGCCCGTGGCGTACATCCAGCAGATTTTCATCCGCAGCAAAGTCGAACCTTGGGATCCCGAGGATATGACCGTCAAGGACGCCATCAAAGGTCCGATGCTCAGGTCGTTCGAATTGCACGAGCTACTTATGAATTTCATGACGAAAGACAACTTGGGATTGGATAATTTTTGCTTTAATATCGTTTACGTACGTTGTACTAATATACCTATAGTTGAACAATATTTGATCATTGAATTGGTACTATCGAAACTAATGCAGCGACACATTTTTTGTTTTTTCACGTCTTTTCACTAGCTAGTTCTGGAATAACCACTTTTTTGAGAAATTGCACACGAAATTTTTAATTTTTTTAGTCCGATCCTAATCTACGATTGAAATTTTTGCCCGATCGACGCGGATGTTTGATTCTGTCGCCGGCGCAATTCTGGCAAATGAATCGAGCGAAATTCTACGAAGACGATTTCATTTTCGACACCATCTACGGCGCGCCGCCTTGCACGAACGATCTATGCGTGCGCGATTTATTGTTCGGCATGCCCACTAGACTGACCGGCGTTCGAATCCAGTACCACACGAACAGGCAGCGTCGTGTACAGTTCGCCATCACCGTCGTGCTGACAAAGTACAGTCGCTCGTTCATCGATCAGTTACGGTCTACGGTATTCGAACAGTACGCCAATTCGTCGGACGAGGCAAGCGGCATACATAAAAAGCTGTCCGAGAAATTCGTTCACATTTACTACAAGGCTCAAAAATCCTGGAATGGTTATGTGCCTCTGTACTTGTCGTATTGTTTCGTTTTCGTGTACTTATATTTCTCGTTACGGAAAATCGAAATGGTCAAGTCGAAATGGGGACTGGCGTTCAGCGCCGTGTTCACTGTGGCGTCTTCGTTGATCATGGCCTCGGGCATTTGCATACATTTCGATCTCACGCCGCGGCTATGGAGCGCGGAGTTGTTTCCGTATTTGGCGATGATCGTCGGCATCGAGAACATGCTTTGTATCACGCGAGCGGTAGTTTCGACGCCGGTCACGTTGGATTATCGGTCGCGGATCGCGCACGGCCTGAGCATCGAAGGATGGTCGATCACGAAAAATTTCTTGACCGAATTGGCCGTCGTTTCAGTCGGCTTTGTTACCCGAATACCCGAGATTCAGGAGTTTTGCACGTTGGCTTTCATCGGCTTAGTGGTGGATTTTTACATGCAACTATTTTTCTACGCCCCCTGCTTGACCTTCGATTTGCATCGCATCGACTCCATCGAAAAACGCCAACTTTTGCTTGCGCAATCTACGAAATATCACCCGGTCGATTTGCAAGTGTTTCCACCTGTTGTTTGTCCGTTTTCGCAGTTTTTCTCGAAATTCTTTAAAATTCGAACACTCGTCGAGCGATCGAACCGAGCAAATTCTCTATCGGCGCTCAGCGACCCGCTAACTAACCCCGCAAACCAAAATAGTCCACTGGCCAACGCCAATAATGCACCGAACAACACCAAAAATTCAGAGCTCAATAATTCCAATAGTTTATTGGCGAGCGGCACTAATCCACTGGCTAACCGCATTAACCCGCTGGACAACCCCTATAGTCCACTGGCTAGCGCAGAAGCCGACGCCCAAAAATTACTGAACAAACGCCAGCGTCGCTCGTCGCCGTCGATCAACGTGCCCGTGCCTTTGAACTTGGACAGAATCGAACCGCAACGAAATCCTCGCCTGATGCCTCGCCGACTGAGATTCCTATTGTTCCTCAGTAAAACAAGATTCCTGCAACGGTCTGTGGCTTTGTTGGTCGTCGGATGGATTTGCTGGCTAGCCATAATCGTCCACCAGTGGCAGAACCTCAGCAACAACCTCGGAAACGTGTTTTTGAAAACGGGCGAATTCAACAATCAAATGAGCGACGTCGATCCGCTACCGTTGGAAAGTAAAAGCGTACCGTTGAAGGAAACGTCGTGGATCCAGTGGGATTTGTGGCAGCGGCAAGCGTTCAGTTGGTATCCGATTTTGTTCGACTCGTACAACGTTAGCCTGTCGGGCAGGTTCATTACGTTGTTGCCGCCGATCATTTTGGAGTCTAACGTCTCGCCCGAACAAGCAAAATCCGTTCGCACCGGCGTCGCACCCGCCGAGGTCAAGGAAACCGACAAACTGGGCAAATTATTCAACACGGAATTAAGTTTGAAAATCAGCTGGCTCGAATTGCAAATGTTCATCGTTTTGATACTTTCATGCGGCATCTTCCTCACCGTCGGCGGTTTCATCATGTACGTTTGTTTCATCAGCGGAAACGAATCTTACATATCGTCGTCGTCCCCCGACGATAATTCGTTGTTGATGCCGAAGAAAACTCATCGGCGAGTCGGCAGCAAAGTCATCGTTGAATCGAAGCCGATTGTCTTTCGAGGCCACGATCAAGATGTTGAATTTTTATGTTTGGCAAACGATTCGTTGGTGTCTAGTTGTTTAGGTAAAAAGGACACTAAACTTGTTAATTTTAAATGTAGTTGGTGCAGTTTGCAATGCTTATAGCTGATTTGACTTTGCAACAATAGTCGATATTTGTTACTGGCTTGACTTTGCAACTGTGTCGTAGCTGTTATGACTTATCTGCTTTCTCTTACAACTATAGTGGTTGGTTTTGGTTACCTAACTTTGCAAGTTATTTTATAGCTATTTTTGGCTTGCAACTATAGTTGCTGTTTTTTCTGACTCGTGAACCTCACTAGCTGTTTGTGGCTGAATTAACTTGGCTTGCAACTATAGTTGCTATTTTTCACAGACTTGACTTTGTCACGGTAGTAGCTCTTTACGAGTAACTGCAGTTGCTACTTTCGGCTGATTTGATTTTGCAACTGCCGGCGCTGATTATGACACGGTTTGCAACTGTTGCTGTCTGTCTGGCATCTATGTTTGATGTTTTTGTGACGAGGGCTTGCAACTATAGTTAATTGTTTCGCCTGACTTTATTTTTGCAACTATAGTTACTGCTTTTGGCTTTGCAACTATGTACACATATCATCTGTTTATTCCTAACATGCCTTGCCTTGCAAATATATAGCAGCTAATTTTGACTGAATGAGTAGCTTGCAACAATACTTGCTGTTTTTGGCTGACTTGCCGTTGCAACTGCAGTAGTTGTTCGCGACTGACTTGGCTTGCAACTGAAGTTTCTTGATTTTGGCAGACTTGACTGGTTATGACTGACTTTGCAACTATAATAATAATCGTTGCACAGTTTATGGCTGTAATGATCACTTGCTTTCGACTATAATTTGTTTTGTTTTTTTTGTTTCAGGTGGCCGAGTAAACATTTGGAATTCAGTTACGGGCGATTTGCTAAACGCAGCGCAACGAAGTCGTTCGCTACCACTTCAGCCGGCGATTCCTCGAAACGGCTCGTTCGCCAACACTACTACTCGAATTGCCGCAGGCGGCGGATCGTCTCCGAAAACGTCGACTATCTCCACTGCTCAGCAGGCTGGTCTACAGACCGATGCTTCGCCGAATACAGGTTTCGATTTTAACCGTAACTTGCCCAGCCGCCGATCGGACGGCGGCCAAAATAATAAGAAATGCCTTTTGGATTTCAACAATTCGAATCGAGCAGCTATTTGGTGTTTGGCGGCGTGGAACAATGTCATAGCCGTGGGTCTAGCCGACGGCACCGTCGAACTGTACAAGGCTGACAACGGGTTCCTGCTGTGCCACTATCGCAGCAGTCGACTGGACGTGCTAGGCGCCACTCACATTTGCCTCAGGGGCAGTCGCATCGTCGTGGCTCGTTTGAACGGTCAGTTAGATTTCTTGGAACTTCGCATGATACAAAGTACGTCGCAGCGTTCGACGGATAATCCCGCTAATTCGGCTAGCTCGCAGCGGTCAGCAACGGCGAACAGCATGGCCGACGGAATATTTCAATGTCGAACTATTGTTACGCTGACGGCGCATCAGCACGCCATAAATTGCATAAAAACGACGACCCGATTCGTCATAACGGCCAGCGACGATCATACGCTGAAAGTGTTCGATTTGCATGGATGCTGTTGCATTAGCACGCTGTACGGGCACAACGCGCCCGTGACCGATTTGGTCATCGACCACGAAACAAATTACGTGTATAGCACGTGCGCCGACGGGTTGATTTGCGTGTGGGACATCGACGACGACGGAACGCTCGTGCGTACCTTGGTGGAAGTCAGCTATTCGAACGCGCCGCCGGTTGCGCTGGCGCTATCGTCGACGATGCTCGTCGGCCAGACGCACGACGGCAGTATTTGGCTGTGGAAGAAATCCGGCGAGCTAATCACGCGGATTAAGCCCGATACCGGGTGCGAAGTGTCGCCTCACGTCGACACATCGTCGTTGATCGTGCTCTCGGACAAGCTGGCTGTGTCGGCTTACTTGAACGCCATACGATTTTGGGATCTACAATACAAGGTGATGTTGAGGGAAATCAAATTGGAGGACGCTAGCTCGAGCATTAGATACTTCATTAAATTAGACGAACTGTCGGTGGCTTGTTGTAAAGGAAATTTTGTTTACAGAATCAACTTTCCAGTCATAAAATTAAAATAGAAAGTTATTTCGGGCATTCCTTAGTTTTTTTTTATATGGATATTGTGAAAGTCTCTTCGCGTGCTGTGAGTGATTGTTGTTAATTATTTTACAATAAAGTTCTATTTTTTTATTTTTTATTTCTATTAATAAATGTAAGCGTCATTTGGCATGAGTTTGTTGATATGGAGTGAAAATTAATTTGAAAAACTAAAAACGTCTCTCTCTTCGTCGCGAAACGCACCTTTTTCAAAATTGACATCTTTTTCGCTTTAATTTCAACTAAAAGTGATTGAAACGCTTCCATCGAATATCCTGCGTCATCTTCGATCTCATCCATCACGCCTCGGGCATTTTGTTGTTGTTTACGAAAACTTTCGAGTAAAAACCTCTTTAATGACCGAAATTTTGCTTGAAGTTAGTCGTTTGACGTTTTGGCCAGCTGAAATCCGAGCAAATTGTTTAATAATACATTTTTGAGCACGTTCCATGGAAAGTTCTCTCATTGTCATGTAAGTTTGTTCATATGTTACCCCAACAAGTTGAAGGCTTCCGATAAGAATCTTGAGTTTATTTGAAAACGAGCAGCGTTGGCGCCGACGGATAAAGTATTGGTCGTGATTGATGAACGGTTTTGGCTCGATAATGAAAGATTCGTAACATTTTACGTTTTCGCAAGTTTAAAAGTTTTTGAGTTCGCAAACGCCGAGGATATTGTCGAGACGGCGAATGGCAGAATTTTATTAGCCGTTAAGTAAAGAATGACGACGAACGGCGACGGCGATAGACAGTTTGGTGTTCGTTAGTTAGTTTTCTTCGATATTATTTCTTCAATCTCAGACTCGAAATTGGTTTATAATCATCATCTTTAGTCGAGTAAGTAGTAATTTGAGGATTCCATATTGTTTGCCGTAATACTTTTTTACTGATTGACAAACAGACGAACCTGTTTTTGTCTTTGCGGAAAAGTTTCTTTCTCACTTGCGAAAAACACTTTCTCGCTCTCTCGCCGTTTGGTTCGATCATTTTTTCGCTTCACAAATTAAAATTAAAGCTTGTCGCCGGCATCTCTCGTCTTCTGCACACATTTTGCGCTCGGCGAACCGGTTATCCGTCCAAAAAGCAAATTTCTCGTTATCTAAGCGTTTTTGAGCTAATTCGGCGGTTTTTTTTCGATCGACGATTAAATTTATTGCTTTGCGCCGGTTTCCGTCCTACTGTAGACAGATTTTTTTGATTCAGCGGCAACGAAACTTTCGACTACGATCCGTCGTTGTTCGACGGCGCTGGACTAGATTCAAAAATTGGTACGAACGACGTTAAAACTATTAGCGACATAATTACCTTCGCCACGGCCATAAATAGTATCATGCCGTCGGGTCCGTCGGGCGGCGGCGGCGGCGGCCACGGCAGCGACAGTCGAACGATCATGAGCAGTTTGGAGATGGTATTTCGCGAATCGTACAAATTTATTCGCCTGGCCGACGATCTACACGTCATCAAAGATATACTGAACGATATTCGAATATGTTTTATCGCTTTAACGATTTCCGTTTACGTCGGAATTTTCATATATATCATCGGGATTTGTTTAACTCGTCAAAGTCGAAAGAAGAAAGACGATGAATTGTTATTCGGCCCGAAATGGACCGGTCAACGATCGCCGTCCATTCGACAGCCGGAATTATATCGGTAAATGGCATTTCTAACGAAACATTTGCTTTTTTTGCAAGTCATAGTTGTTGCACAATATGACTCAGAATCTTCTTAGCCAGTGACGTCATCGTTAAGAACGTTAACTTCCTGGTAGTAAAAAATTTAGACGCTCTTTGTCAGCGATTTATCATTCGATTCGACTATTTGTTTTTATTTTTGCAGCGATGATGAACTCGGCGAAGTTACAACTTTCTATTGCCCGAGGCCGCAAACTTTAATTCGAGGCCCCGTCGGCGGAAATTATCAAATGTCGACGTTAGAACGACAACAACATAAACCTTTACTTACGGAAAGTTTCTCCGGAGGAACTCCGTCGCCGATGACTGGTTCAACTGTACGAGAAAATGGCGGTATTGTTCAACAAGAGCGAATGTCATTGTCAACTGTCGCCGACCGATCAATGTCGTTAGCTTGATCATTTTTTTTGCTTTTCCGCTTGATTATCACGTCGAAAATGTAAATACACGTGAAATCGTTGGTTTCTTGTTTGTTAAAGTTGACCTGAATTTAATTGATCTTCCAAAATTTTGTTTTTCGCAAGCTGTTTAATTTTAAAAAAATCGCTATTCTAATTTGTCGGGTATCTTGCGAATTTTTCATATTGCGTCGCCTTAATGAAAAGGAAAAGGTGCTCAAACGATGAAAAATCTTTATTCTCGTCTTTATTTGTGGAAGTTTTTCGAGTAAAAATGTTCAACAAACAAAAAATTTACCTCGTTAGGCGTTCAACGAAACTAATTTCGCGGCGCGAAATGATTTTAACAAATCTAATAGCTTTCCTAATGATATTTCGAAGTTTGCGTTACTAAAATTTAAATGTTGTGTAAAGTGTAATCGCGCAAATTCGTTGTCATTCTTGCTTTTTTTACTGTTGTGTCCAGTCACTCTTTTAAAACGCTGTTCGTGCAAGATAATGGCATCGCCAAGCAAATCAGACGTAACAACTTCTGCAACTTCTGCAACAACAGGAACCCATACGTCGGCGATAACGTATCCGAATTGCGGCTATGAATGGAAATTTACAGAAGCGACGATCGAAAAAGGTGCGAGAACTGAAATAACGTATCAGTTTGTTCAAGATTTAAGCTCGAGCCAATTACGACCGCCGAGTTTTCAACAATCGAATTCAACACTTTCTTTGTCGAGGTAAACAGCGTTTCGAGCAAATTTTTGCAACTGTTCTATTTTTGCTGGATTTCTACTTGCTGCGACCTCATTTGCTGCTTTTTGAGCGATTTTTTGCAATTATTCTAACGAGCTTTTGCATTTTCAGCGTGGACACATCGGAAGAAGAAATCGTTGGTGTGCCGACAAAATCTAATGTTTTCAATACTACGAAATTCAAAAGTCCGAGCAAGTTTAAAGAGCATAAATACGAAAATCCTGCGTTAAAACACAAATACGAAAAAATACCGACGAAACCTGCTGCTGAACGATACACATTTCTTTATCCTCCTCCTCGAGCTCAATATTTTCAACCAATTTGCGGTTGCCCGTGTCATAGAAGATTTGTTTTTCCGCCTTATTGTCAATCGCAAGCGTGGAATAATCAACAGCGACGGCAGCCGAATACAATACCGAGAGAAAGTAGCTCTACAGCCGAAAGCACCAAAGGTACCGAAAGTCAGCCGAAGAAAGTCGAAAAGAAGAAAAGTAAATCGAAAAAACCAAAGAAAAGACGTCGTAGAGCAAAATTTTTCGTCGATGATAAAAGTTGGAGCGAAGTATCTAAAACAAATTTAAAAGCAAATTCTCTGCCTTTTTTGAAACTCTTTGGTTTTAGGAATGAAGAAAATCGCAAAGTGAATATGAATACTTTTTAAAAACTTGTCTACAATTGTAACAAATATTTTTTAACCGATTATTTGTTTTGTACAGATTTATCAATGAATTAATAAATAATTTGAAATTCATCTGGTTATTACCATGCATCAGAGTTATTACAAAATCAACTTCACAAGGAACCATTCGACTGCAGATCTTGCAAAGTTGCAACATGAACCGCGTCAATGCAGAAACTTCTTAGCCGTGACGTCATCGTTCATAACATTAATTCCTGGCAATAAATGATAAAATTTGGGCGTGTTTGATTTTTCATCGACTTCACTGTTTTCTTTGCAGCGATGATGAGTTCGTTTTGTTATTACGTCAAAAGTATTACAAAAAACAAAACTATTCGATCTACAGCAATTCACAATTAATACTGAAACAAACTTCTTGCGTAAAATTATCTTAAGCACGCAGAACAAGAGCTAACGTAAATAAACATAATAAATTAAACAAATCATATCTAAAACACGATGCTCCTTTGGTCACTGAGGAAATTGTTGTAGTCACTGCGGAAATTGTTGTATTCACTGTCATTTGACATTCAGGTGGAATATTGATGAACATCGGCTGATCTTGGATTTGGGTGGCTTCGAAAAAAGTAATGGGCTTGTAATTCGGAAGATCGTAGCAAAGATTTGCTTTATCGTGTGATCTTCCGGATCTCATTTCGCACAACCTTTCGAATTGACACGAATCGTCGCAAACTTTCTCATTGCGATCGAAGTGGCTGAAAGGCAGTGAATTATAGATAATATGCCACAATAGACATGTTTCAAACAAACCTGTAATACGTATTGAACAAATCTGGATTTGTTTCGAATTGTTGAATCAAGTTGTTCCAATCATCAGCGAAAAGTGAACTCATATTGTAAGCTTCCTGAAAAACAAAATTTTCGACCAAATTTTTGAACAGTGGCTCAACTACCACAACTAACGCACTTTAGCCTTGTATTCGAGCGTCCATTCTGTTTTGTTTGTCAGGTTGGCTTCCGTCAAATTTAGCATGTAAGTTTCATGGTCCAAAACTTCGAACGATATCGAGTCAATGGTATAAACTCGGTAAGTTGGCATGCGCCATGAAAATGTTGTAACACTTGGGGCGACGTACATGACTTCAGTTGGCTGTTTAGTGATATTAGCATCCTCGTAAAACACGGAGAATTGATCGCTATGAGTGTGCCCGTAAAACAATCCGGCTATTGTGTTTGCGTATCTGAAAAACAAAAAAATGTCATCCTTTAAAACTAAAGAGTCACTTAATCTGGAAAACAAAAAGTAGCCAGTCTTTACAACTAGAGAGTAGCTTACGCTGAAAAACGAAAAATAGTCAGCCTTTACGACTAGAGGGTAACTTGCGTTGAATCTTGTTACCTGTTTATGATATCGTAATAGTTGGCGCTGTAAAATCGCAAGCAAGTGTGATCGCCGGAAGGCACATGACCGATAATGTGAACTTTATCATTTGCATCTTCAGCCGATTGTAATTGCTGAATCAACCAAGCCAGCGTACCATCGGGATCAGTTTGATTTGCATACAGCCAGCTAAAAATGATTGTCTGATAAAGCGGGATGTTGGGAATAATTTTGCCAGTTGTAGACGTACAAATTGCCTTCGTCGCAATATTGCGTATTTAATGAGATAAGTCGTAGCCCGGGCATGACTTGCGTGACGTAAGAAGCAATTCTGAAATGAAAACACATTTTGCCGCTAAAATTAATCAAAATGCGTTAGGAAAGCAAACTGTTTGATATCTTTTTGCGTGTCGCCAACGTGAGACACCCAATGAGACCAATTGGCAGCTAATTGATTGTACAACCATGATACAGTGTATTCCTCTGGTACGTCTGGATTATGAGGCGGAAAACTTTAAAAAAAACAATTAATAGACTCAGCATTGAGTTATCAAGAAGTGCACGGTTCACCTATTGCAAGGAGCACTTTCGTGATTTCCAACGGCTAAATAGATTTGCTTGTCGTACAGGTATTCGTACAGCATACCGTAGACGGTATTCAACACGGTAATCTGGCCATCTTTAGTCTGGTTCCAAATATCGTGCGGCGGCATGTCGCCAGTCCAGACCATCCAGTCCCAAGTTTCATTGTGCCGCAAGTGTCCCAGCATTTGTTCCAATGTCCAAATTGGCATGTCGCATTTAGCAGATGTACCCCAAAATCCAGCAGTGATGTTACCTGAAACTGCAAGTTACGGACAACTTGAAGACTGGTTTCGGTAAAAATGTTACTACTTGCAGGACCAAACTGGCTTCTACAACAAAGTGGCTCGTCGCAATTTGCCTCCGTGCCTGGCTGATAATATTTATCATAATGAATGTCAGATAAATGCAGCACTCGATAGGTTTTAGCATTTGCCTAAAACTTCGATGCATCGGATTACAAGTTAAAGCCCCGCAAGGAAGTTTTCCATTACCGGTGGAAGAATTGGTTTCTCAAATGGCGGAACTGGAACATCGGGAAAGGTAACGTTCCAAGATTCGAAAAGAGTTTCATTCGAACAACCTTCCACCAATGTTCCGCATAAATATTCTGGATTGAAGAGTTTGTGTTGCAGCGAATATTGAAGCGAAGGCTGAAACGGAATCGGATGAGAAACACGACTCAGCTAGTCGACTTATGTGCGCTTGCGTGGCATTTGCACTGTCTAGCTAGCTAACGATGTGCTACTGACCAGTGCTGTAAGCTATAAGTCGCTCGCTGAAAAAAAAATCAATTTTGACATTTACCGCATACTCATTTCCAATACCAGCGCAAACATCAGGGGTAAATCGATCGAGCTTATTGCATAGATCGGTTGTCACAATTGATACACATTCGACGGACTGAGGCTCATCTAAAATCGCTTGCAGTTCCTTGCCAATGGTCATACACAACGCACACTTCCCCAACGTAGTTGTCAGCGATAATTCGGAATCCTTTTGTAAAAATGTGAACGGGCTCGAATATAATTCCGAGCTGATGGAAATCAAAATTACAATGGAAATTTTTGAAATCATCGTTGATGAGGATTGGCAGCTTCAGTGCAACCAGCCACTCAAAGCAGGAGCACGTTCAAAAAGTGCTTTTTTACCGAAGTAAAAATGTGCTATCAGTCGACGGATTACGAGTTTCAACGTCATACGAAACGTTTGTGATAAGAAATTATGTCTCAACTATGCAAACAACACGTTGAAAACGAAAATGTGATACCGAAACAGTAAACGATAATGCAAACATGTTAGGCATTGTTTTATGATTATCAAATAAACACTCCATAAACCTGCTTGCTAAATTACATAGATTAACTTGAAATTAACTTGAAAGTGACATTGAGAAGTTATAGCCAGTCAGCAAAGTTGCTCGTTGATGACACAAGAAATAACACTCAAAAAAGGAGCGAATTGGACACGAAAGCTATGTTACCAGTTTTCGTTTATCGACTTGTTTCCTTGATTCGCAAGTTCAACTGTAAAGTTAAATTTCTTTAATGTTTCGCAAAATTTAAAATTTTGATGATAATCAAAAGAATGATTTTTATTCAGTAAACTGCAGATTTTTTGTTTTTTTTGCTTCTTAGGGTGCTAGAAATTAATTCTATTTGTTTTCACATTTGGAAAGAACCAAATCCAATTTTTTATGTCAAATTATCAAACTGTCATATAACTTATCATAACACGTGGGAGATTATAGATTCTGACGGCATTCAAACTTGCGTGCGCTTTTACTGAAATAA
The DNA here is from genome assembly GCA_034698125.1 of Prionchulus punctatus. NCBI lineage: Eukaryota > Metazoa > Nematoda > Enoplea > Mononchida > Mononchidae > Prionchulus > Prionchulus punctatus. The sequence goes on along the minus strand of JAQGBA010000331.1, from coordinate 12,199 downwards.
TTTCATAATATAGCCTAATTTTATATTTATCTAGTAAAATACTAAGAATAATCAAGTAAATACGTAACGAATTTAATCGAAAAAATGTTAAGATGCCCCGTTTTTTTCGTCGGCGGCCGCCAATTTTGCTTTCAATAAATTCTCCAGTTTAACAGCATCCTCGGCAAATTTCCTTATACCCTCCGCTAATTTTTCGGTGGCCATCGCATCTTCGTTCATCTCCCAACGGAACTTTTGCTCGCTCACTTTTTCCTTAGGCGCTGCTTCAGGACTTTTGCCTTAACGATTTCGTTGAACTTTCGTTGATCAAAAAAAGTGCACAGTTTGTAGAAATTTACTTTTATCGATTGCTAAATGAGTTTCCAAATGTGAATCGTCTTCGGACAACTGTTTCAACAAAGCGGGACTGAAAATTTGTTCAATTAACTTCGGTTCGAACGACTATCGTTTGCGTTTACCTTATTGTCAACAAATCACAGCCGCATAAACCCTTTATTTGATCGACGTTGCGAAACGAAGCTCCCATGACGACAGTTTTATAACCGTATTTTTTATAATAGTTGTAAATCTTTGTAACGCTTTTGACACCTGAAAAGATAAAAACAAACAAAAGTAGTTTGCAAGTTAATAAATCTGTTATAAGCGTTCATTATATTCGAGTCGTGATAAAACTTACAAAAGTCAACCATAGATAACAAAACTTACCCGGATCCTCCAACATTTTGAACTCTTTTTGACCCGTATTTTTAACGTACCAATCGAATATTCGACCGACGAATGGCGAAATCAACGTGGCACCGGCTTCGGCGCAAGCGATGGCCTGATGAAAGTTGAACAATAAAGTCATATTGACGTGGATTCCATGTTCTTTTTCCAACTTTCTAAACAAAAATCGGTTCAAAAATACACGATCAAAAAAATGTCCACTGAACTTACTCAGCTGCTTTGATACCCTCCCAAGTCGACGAAAGTTTAATGAGAACCCTATCTTTGGTAATTCCTTCGCTTTGGTATAATTCGATAAAACTGAGGGCTTTCTTGATTTGTCCATCGATATCGAACGATAACCTGAATACGACAAAAACAAACAAGAAAATTAACTAGCCCGTGCATAAAAACGTCACTAAACTTTGCTCAAAGATACCTAGCGTCCACTTCTGTTGAAACTCGACCGGGTATGATCTTCAATATTTCCTTGCCGAAAACAACGAACAGTCTGTCCATGGCCAACGTCAAACGTTCGTGTTCCGTCCTGAAAAAATTTTTTTGATTGCAAAAACGGTCGGATAAAACAAAACTTCAAACGTACTTAGCATTCTTCTTTGCATAAGACACGGCGCCATCGATTAAATGGGCGTACTGGGGCATGCCAGCCGCTTGCAACAACAACGATGGATTTGTTGTTGCATCTGTCGGATGGTAAGCTTTTATGGCTGAAATTTACATATTTGTTAAATAACGCTCAATAAAAAATAAAAATAACGCACGAAAACTGCACTGAAAAACAACAAAATGAGCAAAAACGAGCCACTATCTACCTAAAAGGCTCCCTGAAAATCGTTTTTTTACTTTCAAAATCGCCCGTGTCAGCGACGACGATCGTTTTTTCTTTCAATTGTTCCAACGCCGACATTTTCGACTTCTTCGACGGCGATGACATAATGAATTCTTTCGAACGGATTTTATCGAGAGCGAGAGAAGTTCAAACAAACAAAAGCAATCTCGTTTATTCGATGTCCGCAACAAGTTTTTTGATTTGCGCGTATTCATTGTTGTCGATTTTCGAATGTGTCGAAACTAGATTCGCATTTGTATTTGAAATTCAATTATCGTTGCGCAGAATGTTAGTTTTCGCGCATGGTTTGATTCAGAGCTCAAAAAACAAGTTTCTTGCGCATTTTGTTACGAAAGTTAATAATTATTCGAAAATATGTCTTACAACAATGGTTATAACATCATCTAAGTCAATTTACTTTGATTTTGATATAAGCATGTTCAACACTTTTCACTCGTCATCCTTTACTTCATGATCGGTCGCGAGCGGCTTTGTTTCTTGGTTTATTCTTTGAAACCAAAATAGATAGTATGTTTTTTTATTTTTAAAAAATGGAAGTCAGGCGTATTGGGCTGAAGACTGACTGGTTTCAATTAAATTTGACCACATACAACGTGCTGTCAATTTCGCTGTCAACAAATAAATCCGATTTGATCAACAAAAAATAGTGATTTTCTCTCTCTCAAAAAAAGTTGTAGAACTAACATAAGGAGAAAGAAAATCACTAGAAATTCAAGATTTTCGTTTTTTTCGTTTGATCTTTCGCGCAATTTTGGCGAAACGTGCGCGCGCGTTAAGGGTTGGCGGTGTTTTCAGTACATTTTAAAATTTTCAATGTTCGATAAATCGATCAATTCTCAATTTTTCTTTATGATTCTACATTATGATGTACACAATTCAATTCTGTATAACATACTAAAAAATCGCATGGAAAAATTCAAAATTGATCGATTAATCGAACTTTGAAAACTTAAAAGTGTAAGTAAAACCGCAAACCTTAACGAGCGCGCGCGCACAGGTTAGGAAATGATTTAAGTGATGATTCCATGTAAAACGATCATTGATGCCACGCATTAAAACTTGTTAGCGTTAAAAGAGTAAAATTTTAATCGAAAAATCTTTGAAAATATCGAAATAACGAGCAGCGATTCCGAAAATCGTCCTCACGAGTCTGCGAAAGACGCCTCAAAATCGAAGATACAACCGAAGATTCCAGCCACGCCGGCGCCGTTGCCGACGTAAAAAATATCGAATAAATTCGGGTCGATGCAATCGTTGCCGCTGACGAAAGAAATACCAATTAAGAAAATCGGGGACGCCCTTTTTGCCGCCCAAGTGCGAAGAATGCTCGAAATCGTTGGACAGGATCGAAAAATTGACCTCAGTAACGACGAATATGAGCGATCAAACAAAACGTTGGACACCAAGAACAGCGAATTAGTGGATAAGATAATGGCTGACAAGATTCACGAATTGGAATCCAAAAAATCGTCGGATACCATCAAAGCTGCCGTTATCACGGGAATCTCATCGTCTCGCTGATCGTAGGGCTGTTTACGATCGGTGGTTTCGTGTTGAGTAGCTCAGCTATCGGCGTTGGAAGTTACGCGAATGACTATCACGTCCAACGAACGAATCGAATCGAACAAATTGCGAAAAACGACGTCGATCATATGGAAAAGCGTACCAAAAATATTTGAGCGTTTACGAACTCGCCGCCATGAAAGGAATCACTTTGCCGGTGTCCGCCTCCATTTTATGGAAATTCGTTGAAATTCGAAACAGATGACGACGACGGCAAAGATCAAAACGTTATCACAACCGAGCCCAATTGTACAGACTCTTGTACAGACTCCCAATTGTACGGCACTCGATTGACAAAACTTGCCACGACGTCGTCCGGGCAATAAGTCGATTCGTCGATATTCGACGAGTCGATGAAATTTCCATTCTCGTTCGCGTGGAAAGTAAGAACTACTACATATTGTAGTTCGAACGACCCGTCGTCGACTTCGAAGTACGCCGTCGCCAAGCATTTGGGTGGACGGAATCGAACCAGAAACTTTACTTTACTTCACTTTACAGTCGTCATTATATACTTCATGGTCGGTCGCGAGTGGCTGTGTTTTAATTTTTTAAATGATATTTTCTTATTTAAATAATACCTTCTATCATTTTCAATAACCAATTTTCATGAGTGACTGAAAACCAAAATAGAAATCTTAATGTTTTCTATGAATTGTGACTGCAATTATAGAAAAAGTGGAAGAAGTTTGCTAGACTAGTTTCAATAGGCGAAATAACAATGTGTACTACTTTGCACGCCAACATAAAATTAATTGCCAAAACTAGAAAAGATTGATAATTTTCGTCTACTGCTATATTAACCTCAGAATGAAAGTCTGCTCTCAGTTAAGTTGAAGGGACACACATAGTTCGTTCAATAGACCAGTCGTCAAAATGAACTCACATTTTAGTTTCTATTTCGTCCTTGTATTAATGTTATCAAGAGGTAAATTTGCAGTTGACCTCTGGCTGTTCGGTCGATGTGCTATGCCTGTGACTGTTCTCATTCTATCATTAAATTAAAATTTCAGTTACTGTATTTTTTTAGAATGCTTGTCACAAACTCGTTGCAACTTTTTGAAAGAGAATCACAAAATTTTGGTCGGTTATTCGTCTGCAGTGGTAGCTGCGTCGAATGTCTTCGAGTGCCGAAGTCAATGCTCTGATTCGACAGCCCTCGGTTTCACCTGTGTTTCGGGAATGTTTTATCCTGCAGTAAAAAAATATGATTATGCTTGAGTTTTCTCATTAATTTTCATCATATCTCGTCTCGTTTTAGGGCGACGGCGGCAATTGCATTTTGAATTCAAAAAGTAAATCAGATAAGCCCGACTTGTTCGTTGATGAATCCGATAACGTGATTTACTTCGAACCGAAATGTTTGTGATAAAGTTGACTCATTTTGTGCCCATGATTATACAATGCTACAGTACCATAGATTATCCAAGTAAAGAGCATCCGATCGGGAATACAATTTAAATTTCAAAAAAGTGCGCCAGTTTGTTGTCTGGTTTTGAATTATATCTCGAATTGAGTTAAGCTAATTGATCATGATTCTTTATTCTATTTTTGTAGGATTCTTTGACTGTTGCTTCTGGCGCTGCCATTACAGGCGCTAGCCGCTATCGCCTTGTACGACCTATAATAACACTTCCACAGTAACCATAACTATTGTAGTCATGTCTTCTCATGCAGGGTGAGGATCCATTGTTGTACGATTTTATGATCCCATCTGCTGGTGTTGGAGAGAGAACGAGATCGACAGGTGGCTTACTTGGTTGAATAGGTGTACAGAATAAATAGGGTACCAAGCCTCAGATCAAACAACGATTGGTACCAAGCTTCAAGGGCAAATAGTGTTTTCGACTCAATTTTCCTAAGTAAACCAAAATAGAACTGTTTCCTGAATGGGATGTATGAAAACGGGATTTAAATTGTGCTAAATAACGAAAATTTTTTTGACAGAGAATGAAAAGAAAACGTTTTTCTAAAAAGATGATCAAGTTAGATAAATTAGGTTGGACTAGTTTCTATAAATTTAATATGTTATAATTATAAACCACTCTGCCAACGCAAAGTTAGCAGCTCCAAAAACATAAAACTTTTAAAACAACATTTGAATGAAGTTACTAGATCTCAATTCGATTTTTGAGAAATTTCCTATTTTGCAGTCAAATGCTACGAGTATAAATAGGACAAATCTGTCGAGGTACATAGGCTGTGTACTGCTGCTAAGCTGTTTCGGTGACTGTGCTCAATCGGTTTTCCAAATAAAGCAGCTTAGTTTCTCGTTTTTAAAAGTGTTTGCCGCAAACTCGATTCAGATTCATCACCAAAATTCAGACTTAGCTTGTGTTTCTGGAATGTTTGTTTAGTAAAAAACGGCTCGTTATGTTTTTCAAACATTTTCCTTTATCTCTTTTTAGAGCAACAATGCAAACAAGCCCGACTTTGTTTTGCTGATCGATGAGTAAATTATTATTAATGTAAATAGCTTTTAATGTCAACAAATACAATTGATATACAGCTTGACGTGTACAAATATCACTTTATGGCTTTCAGTTAGGTATGAGTTCTACTTCTTGAGCACCGTTATTTGCCGGATGACTGTGATGTTTAGTTCCATTTTTGTGGGACCCTTGACCATTTTGGACAACTACGACGTTGCTTTGAGCGCCGCCACCAGCCCCAACCGTTTGGTGGCCAGTGTTGTTGTTACCTCTCGGATTTCCTTCGACGAATATAAAATTCGGTTCTGAAACTCCACCCGTAACCATGGCACCTGTAGGCATGTCTGTTGGTGCGACAGGAGCTGGCGCCATGGTAGTTTGTTGTGGTTGCACCATGCCATCCGTTGGTGGAGGTGGTTGTATTGGGGTATCCGTTGGTGGAGGTGGTTGTATTGGGGTATCTGTTGGTGGAGGTGGTTGTATTGGGGTATCTGTTGGTGGAGGTGGTTGTATTGGGGTATCCGTTGGTGGAGGTGGTTGTACGGGGCCATCTGTTGGTGGAGGTGGTTGTACTGGGTCGACAGTGGGTGGTGGTGGTTGCACTGGGTAGGCCGTCGGTGGTGGTGGTTGTACTGGGTAGACACTTGGTTGTACAGGAGGTGGTTTGATAGGAGGTCCGACGGAATAACTAGGGCGTGACTGTACCATTCCTCCAGAACCTTGCGATGATGGAACCATGCCTCGAGGGCCTGTAGCAGGTTCAGCTCTCCCAGCCCCATTCGACGGTTGAACCATGCCGCCAGATCCGTGAGGTGATTGTACCATACCGCCCGATTCACTTGATGGTTGAGTACTTGGCCCATTTGCTGGTTGCACCACGCCGCCATTACCTTTGGATGGATGCGAGCCAGCGGATATTGGGCCCGTACCACCACCGTCGGCAGGCATTGGCAAATTTCCGCCATGACTGTTCGAATTGGGTTGAACATTATTCGGCGTGACTCCATTTTGATCTGTGATAAACTGCATTGAATTGCCATTACCGTTTTGACTTTCACCCTCTTCGCCTTGTATATCTTGGCTTTCCTGCGCTCCTTCAATAAGAAATCCAGTGTAAATGTGAAATAAACAAACAACTATCAAACTATTTGTACTGTTTGTAGGGTCGCACGGACTCGTATCCTTCTGGCAACTGTTGGGATTGACTGACTTACACTGGCGGTACCTGTATCGACTACCGCCTGTGCCATCGCACCTGGTCCACGAACCCCAATCGGGACTATTTGGTTTCAAAACATTTCTATGTCGGGACTTTGGTGCGCCGGTCATTTCCCCTAAAAATTACAACATGTGACTTTTGTAAGCTCTTTCAAAAACTTTTTATTTTACTTTTGAGCCGTTTTTGAGTTTCATTGTCGCAATCCATTTCAAAATACTCCACTGGTTCATTCTCCTCGTCGGATAAATAATCCGGATAACCTTTTGCTGATTCCGAGCACAGGATGCAATTCTCATGGATTTCATTCTACAGTATACAAATGCTGATGTTTCTGACATCAACTTACGAATGAATTTTATGATTCACTTACCGACGAGTAAAACATTCCGGAACGGCACTTTTGAGAGAAAACCGTTTCAGAATCGGCGCAATTTTGAATGCAAGATTCTAAACTTTTTGAAGTTACAATCATGGTAGCCATTCCAACAAGAATCTTTTGAGGTACTCGAATCACAGTTTGATTGCATCCTTTGATCGATTTGTCACCTGAAAGATGTCCAAAATCGTGATCATAATTTGGACACGTTTGAATGAATTTCTGCTACCTTGAAGGCATATTTTTTCATATTGAGTGAAATTTTTGTTTTCATAACTTGTAAAATTGTTGAAACTTGATGTCGATTGATGTAAATAACAAAACCCAGATTGATTTTCGAAATCAAAACCTTGGCAGACTTTCTGTTTTGAACAAACATCTCGGCACTCCTGCACATCCTGTGCCACCATGCGAACATCCCAAACAGAGCCGGAACGATGTCCGACGGTTTTCACATAGCTCCAATTTTGGCACCCAATTGAGACAGTGACTACAAAAGCCAAAATAAATGCAGTCAAATGTGTCATCGTGTACAACTTGCAAAAGACCATAAATTGGTTTCAACGCAACTCAGTTTGTGTAATAAATACTTTTACGGTTGAATAATTGAAAAAAGTTTGAGAAACGATTTCACAAAACCAGAAAGTTGATGTTGTATTGTATTGTACGTTAGCGGAGGTGTTTTTGGAAAGGATCTACTAACACCCTCGACCTACACAAAACGGCGATATTTTCATGAAACATAAAGTAGAAAAAGTAAAACAGCCTGTAAACACTATTGTTTGATTCCATATTCGTACAATGAGTGTCTTGCAGGGCTGACAGAAAAGGCCGAAAATCCTACTTAATCTGAATCAGGTTAGAAAACAAGTCTATGAAAGGATTTAGCAAGCAAAATATTTTCATTTACAAAAGAAAGAAAAGCCTTCTGAACTTGGTGCAATCAATCAAAAATTGTAGCGATTTGCAATTTATTGAAGAATTCTGCTTGCATACATCTTGCATGAACGAAATCATTCTGTCATTTGATTATCATGATAAGCATTTCTTGGCACATTCTTCTGAAATGTTTCTTCCACATTCTTCTTGGCAACTCGCACCCCTTCCTTCCACGTTCCTTGTTCAAAAATTCGTTTATTCAACCAATTTTCACTTCGAAGCCTTTAGGCCAATTTTCCAATCAGACTTTTTGTTTTTCTAAGCAGTATGGTTGTCAAAACAAGATGTTTAGCTTTGCGTCATCGTTAGCTAATCCATTAATTACATTTCGCGAACATAAACATAATTAACGAAGACAAATCTCCCCAGGTAGCACAGAAGCTGTGCAGGCGCACTGCAAACGGCGCCATTTCGTACAACTATGAAAAATTTGACTGACTGCTTTCAGGAAATAGTTTTTTGCTGTCGTCATCGCAAGACAAATAGTCCCTTAAGATTTTTTTTGCAAAAAGATTATAAATATTTATTTATATTTTTACACGATTATAAAACAAGTTTTGACAAATACAGACGTCCAAAATATAATTTACTCAAAATGGCTCGTTTCACGACGTCATTCAGCAAAATTGGCTTTTGTTCAACGAAAAGACATGAAAAAAAGAAGTCAATTAAAATAACGGAAACATTTCAGAAGAATGTGGAACACTATTTTCAAAAGTATATTGATCGTGGCTCTTTTTTGCTCAGTGTACCGAACCCGGACAGCCGAACCCGGACAACCGAACTGGTGCCTGGCATCTGCTCTTCTTCGCAAATTTAAGAAACGCAATTTAAAAGCAAGTAATGAGCCAAAAGTTTTCAGGCAAATGCCCCGCAACATAAACGAATTAGCGTTAACGCACAAAAAGCTGCGAGGGACGTTCACTGTCTATTTACCAAAAAAGCACCGACAGGCGATCGCAGAAGCAAATTTCACAGCGTTCGCTGCAACGTTTGTCGACTATAACTTTGTTGACCCAGAGTATAAATCAAGGCTCGATTTCTGGAACAGACGCTAATCGAGGAATGAATTTCGCAGCCGAACTTCGTCGTCTTTTACAAGAGGGCCCCTCTGATTGACCGTCCAAGAACGAAAACGGTGGCGAGTTTTCTTTCGAGCGAATTTCATCCAAATATACATCGGGCAAGTGCTGCACTTCGCCATCTTCCAAATGTCCGTAGGATACGATGTTCACCGATACAGTTCCTCGAATATTGCTTTCGAATTGAATAAGCTGTTTCCAAAATCCTAGATTAGGCCTCACTAATGGTCGCTTGACGGCGCAAAACTTGTACGCTTGCCTCAGGCTCAAATGTTCGTATTTGACTAAATATGCCAATGCGAAAGCGGCGGATCTGCTGACGCCAGCCACGCAATGGATCAAGACTTTCCCCTCGTCTTCGATGACATCGTGTATCCTGTCGACTACCATGTCCAAATAGGAATATAGATCGGTTTCCTCGGTATCGTCCAACCACAGTTTCAAGCGTTCGCCCTCGGGCGCGCTCAAATTCGGCACTTCTTTCGTACAATTAATAATGCATGAGATCCCATGATTTTCCAACAGCTGAGGTTGCAGCGACGATACTCCGCAAATGAATAAACCGTTGGTTAATTCGGTCAACACGGCGTATTTAGGATTCACCTGGAAGCTAGGCATCGTTTCTGAGATTTGTGACTTATCGCACAGACGACTCGCTTCTTTTATGCAATTCCGAAACGAGTGACTGCTGTTGACTGATTCACGAGATTTTCCTCCGTTCTGCCCAACGACAGCCGCTGCGGTTAGCACGAGGCGTTTCGAGAAGCGAATCGCTAGCTTTTGCTTAAAAATTGATCCGGCACGTCGTGTTATTTGCTTGCCTAGCTCGATCTAGGCGACGTGCTCGGAAGAATTCCATTGGTCGCCTTCTTCGTTGTGTTGTGCGACAACTCTCGTTCACGTGCGAGCTTATAACGAGCAAATCGTCAAACAAGGTAAACAACGTCGCCCTTGCGTCTAGTTCGGCAATGTGAACAGCTCGTGCATCACATTCATCGCTCGTCAGAAGTTGAAGCATCTAATTTAAATAAAAACAAAGTGCAGGAAAGGTGAAAGTCCAAATTATTTGTCTTTCATTTCAAGATTTATATTTAAAAAATAATCGCCTCCATCCACTTCATAGCAAATTACAGTACTTATTGCTTTTTGTGTTGTCAAATGGTGGTTGAATCAGAAAAACAAAAAAATATAAAAGTGACCGCTTTTTAGTTCACTTACTGTTTTTATGGTGCAAAGTGCAATTAATTCAGTTTTCGTTTTTTAGCGCCAATGAATGGTCGTGTTCAGCTATGTTACTTACCGGACAAGAAATTCTGTCGAATTGAAAGTCTTTTTTATGATGGCCGCAATGTGCCGTGGTCAGAAAAAAGTCAGGATCGGAAAAGGTTGATTCTACATCTATTTTACTACTACACAATCAATAGAACATATTTTGACATCGTCATTTGTGTGAGAAAAGTGTCAATCACAAAACTAAAGCGTCAAAGATTGTCGCTGCAAACAAAAAACATCCTTTTAACATGATTTTATTCCTATCTGTACTGCGACTTGCTTATTGCTGTGTTGCGACAAGATGAAAGGATTTGCTGACAACAAATCAGTTGAAACATGTGATAATGATCGAAACCAGCAGCTCTATTGTATGTCGGCAACATTTTCATTTCATTTGTGAAAGATTTAATTAATTTGTACTAGAGATATTCCAGTAAAAAGTAAACTCCAAATATTATGTCATTGCTGCCATTTAATTAATTCCAACAAGAAAAAACGATTTTTCACAGTAAAAATTATAAAAAACCCTCGTTTTGCTTCAACTTTTAACGCCGTGATAATCTATAACTTTTCAACGAAAACGAAACAATGTGTTTCTTGTCTCACCCTTCTTGAAGATAATTCTTCAGGTTGGTCAAGTTTATTTCATATGTTCAGACGCGTGAGGGTCGAATCCAGCCGAGTCCGGCGCAAACACGAGAAACACGCGCAGAAAAGAAGAAACAAAAAATCTGTCGAAATTAAGAACAAAATAAGTCACTCAATAACAATGAAGAAAAAAGAAATGAAAAAAGCAATACTGTCAGTAAGCATAACATTACAAAAAAGATGAAAAAGGTGCGCAAAGTCCTCGTAAACAAATATACACAAAATAGTGCAATATTAAAAGGTAGTCCTGCCGTTGATGGGCAGATTTCCATTGCCTGCAGGGCTACATTTCTGCGATGCCACTAACTACAGTCATAAATAGGATGGACTAAAGACTGGGAATCCTGCTGTTGAGGTATACTGTTGTTGATGGGCAGATTCCCAAGGCCTGCAGGACACTTTGATTGCACTTTTAATTGAATGCACACTAAATTATAAATGACAAAATGAAAAACAAAGAATCTGTTTGAATATCGAGCAAATAATGACCAAGAGTAGAATGCTGACGATAAGGAAAAAAGCAGCGAAAAATGGAAAGCTATTTTCTTTGCCTCTTAATAGAAGGTCGAGCGAGATCTTTCACCGAAACAGTAGCCAGCAATTTCTGCCTTTCGGATCGATACGGGCCATTTTTCACTGTATATCGCAATCCATGAACTGGACGGTTGTTGTAAGGCCTGCGGCTGCCCAGGGTAACAGGTACAAACCTGTCCTCGTTAATTTTTTGTGGACCTTGATCGCCTGGATTACCAACTCCAACCACCGTAGTCCATTAAACGTGAAAAAATCGGAATCCGCTAGGATTTCACATCAGTGTCCATTTTCACACCAATCGTGTAAATTAATCGCTAATTTATGATTTCTAAAAAACATTAGCAAGTTGAGTCCAGCGTTTTGGCTTACGTCCAACTGTGCGATATCAGCTGATATATCCACAAATATTAATGTACGAAGTGCATGGTAGCACCTGTAGTTGCTTCTTTCTACGTACCCGTGGAACCTCGCTATGTTTGCCACCCTCGGTGCACTTATTAGGTGGCAAATATAGCAAGGTGGCAAACTTACAGAAAACTACCTTTTTCATTAGCCACA
>JAQGBA010000330.1:0-40630 GCA_034698125.1 Prionchulus punctatus | reverse complement strand
CGAAGCGACAACAGTTTATTCGCCATCGCCACTGCAAATCATTCCACGGCTGTTATCCTACAATATGATACAGGTACCAATACGTGGATACAATTGAACACTTTCGAGCTAAAAGACGTGTCGGAAATTCACGAAACTTTTTCTAAAATGACTGCTCACTTGTTCGCCTACAACAATACATTTATCGTCCGCACCATTGTTCACTGTCACGATCTTCAAACTGCAAGACTCAATGAATCAAAGTGCTCAGATATTTGGTATTTGATCAACAATTTCGATGTTATGAGTTTAAAAGATTTGTGCGTGATGGAAATAGTGAATGCAAATTGTACAATCGGTTGGGATGAAAGCTCATTATGTAACTATCTTCCGCACGTTTTGATTCGACAGTATTTCGGCCCGTTGTATACTCTCAGTGAAAAAGTACTCGTCCTCGAGTCAGACGAGTCGAAAGTTGAAAGTTTAGCGAATCGAATTTGCCAGTTTTTTTGAAAAGATGAATGAGTTTCGAGAAGAAATAATCCAAAATTCTGCACTCGCTATTATGCTTTATTGTACGTTTTAAGAAATAAGCCTATGTTCATTTTGCTTACAAAAAAATACTATAGTCCTTTCACAACTACAGCTGGAATAAAAGTACAGTAATTTTTTTAGTTAAACTTTACAAGCCGTATTCAGATAATTGATTTTTAAACATGCAGGACATATTTTAAACATGCAACATACATTCAACGATTTGCTATCAAAACTTGAATCTAACAGCTCAAAAATCAATATCTGAATTCGGATTATAAGTATCAACTTTAGGATTACTGTATTTGCTCCTTACTGCAAAATCCACCGAACTGGCGCCATTGTGTTTTAATCTGAATACGTTTTCAAAATGTGTGCGAGCCTAATAAAAAAAGGATGAGTAATTTTTCCATTCTTTTTCGATTTTCGGCCCGATTTATCGCTAGCTAATGCCGATTTTGCGCTCCTAACGTCCGATTTGCGCCCTAAATACTATAAAAAACAAATTTTATTTCAAATCGCTCGATATCAAACTGAATTGGCAACCTTCTGTTTTGCAAACAACAAAACTGTAAATATACCGTACTACCTCGATTAGAGGCACTGTGCCTCTATTATTTCAAACCATTCAATGAGGGTGCGTCTAATCAAGTGGGTGCCACTATATTTTCAACTTACTATTTTCACCAACAATGCTACTTTATTTTTAACAACGATGCTACAAGACAATAAAAATACAACACTAACAAACAAATCGGTACAGTAAAACCTGTCACATTTACCACCCTGATACATTGGCCACCTGTAAAATGTGGCCACATTTACTGAGAACGTGAGAAAATCCTATGTTTTGTACAGAACATAAACCCTAATACATTGGCCACTGTGTACATTGGCCACCTATTGAAGTTGGCCACTTTTACACAGCACAGATTTTTGACTTAACCTGTATAAATGGCCGGTCATCACTTGATACAGACTAACATAGTACATTGGTGGTATGACGTTCATTGTTCCTAAACAGGGTCGGTGTCAGGTCAATTTACCTAGCATTCAGTCAGTAATTTGTTCATAGTTCAACAAAGCAGCAATGTGAAGTGAATTGTTTGACTGAATTGTTTGAAAACCTTTGCTCCTTCTGTTCTTTCATGCAGAGAAAGTCTTAACTTATTTATTAATTAATAATATATTTAATAATTATTTATTTATGTAAAAAAAGTAATCGTTTGAAAGCATTACTTTGTAGTTCAATTTGAAAAATGGTACCCTCCATATATTGGCCACCTCCTTACATTGGTCAATTTTTCATGGAACCAGAGGTGGCCAATGTAAACAGGTTTTACTGTACTTGTTCATTATCCCGACCACAAGTAAAAAAGCTTCAATTTTTCACATGAAGCCTAAGCCTAACCCTAAGCCTAGGCATAGCATAAGCCTAGGCTTGGGCTTAGGCTTAGGCTTAGGCTTAGGCTTAAACGTAAAAACACGGAAACAATCACAAAAAACACAACAAAAAATGAAGAAAGCAAAAACAAAACAATTTTACTTGTGGTCGGGATAATGAACAAGTACCAACAAATCAAAGTTTTATCTTGACAAATCTCGTTTCGTGGCGAGTTCGCTTTCCCCTTGTCAGAGCTACAATCATCTAAATGTTTGCGTACTTTACTTTTGTGAGTTTATTACTCGTTACATTGCTAAATGGAGACGATACTGCTTCAAACAAGCAAAATTGTAGTTCAGGTTCAATTGATTCATTAATCGCACTAGTTGTCTTTGTTTATAGATGCAAGGGTCTTTGCGTTTACAACAAAGGCGCTTTCTCATTCAGACTTAGCGGTATAAAGTGCAAAGCGAATGCGGCCTCAACCGCCTTGGATTGTCCTTACGTAACTTCATACAGTATCAGGCAGGATATCGGCATGGATAAAGATTGCGGCTCCTTCAGAGCCGGTTCAGCGATGAACATAAAAATAGATAACGGACCGACAGTTCCATTTACAGTTGATCCAGTGAAGGACAACTACAGCTGCACTGGGACTAGCGTTGGGATAAGTACTTATAAGTACTTAGAACTAGAATTAAAACCTTAAGTACTTAAGCCTTTTTTCGCGTAAGTACTTGGAACTAGAACTACTTAAGTATAAAAATCACTACTTATCCCAACGCTAACTGGGACATTCGCTGCTGCAAAATGTGAATGAGATGTCATGCCTTTTCCAACAAATACTTAATTTTTTAGCTCAATAAAACAAGCAGATTAGCAAGAAATCTTGATTTCTACAGTTTTTGATGTGTAAAGTTTTTTTGGTTTTAAAGTGTCGTTTAAGTTGAATCAAATGGTAAAATGTTTGATGGAAAATGTCTCCTTCAGTCTAATGAACTACACAAAGATGGGTAGGTGGATATCAAAAGTTAGAAAAAGCAGAAATATCCGCCGAAAAAGTGATAATCTTGAATGATTTTTCTACACGAAAATGATAAAAAATATTGAATTTGTAGTTCTGTCTTTTTACTTACTTTGTTTGTTATTATGCATTATAAATACGGAACAAAAGCTTTCTTGTTTACATGGTTGCATGACGATGGGAGTCCATAGCGACCTCTGTTGCATGGCTCCATTGTTATGCTAAATCGTCAAATTTCAAAAATGCTCGTTTGACTTATTCGATAGCTTGAATTTTGTTGCATTTGCATCATCATGGGAAGCGCTGCAAGTAATCAAGAAAATGTCGAGAAACCCAAACGTCCCCGACCGATTACACCAGAGAGGTACAAACTGATGCGACTGAAAGCTGCGCTTGCCGAATCAGAAACGATTCCTAATATGGTCCCCGAGGAGATTGAACCGCAGGATAAAGCTGCATGCATAACAGAAACCGGCTCTAGCAGACCAGCAACAGCGGCCAGGAGTAACGCGGACCGGCCTTTAACTGAATTTGCTAAACCGATGGATATTAACTTGGAGAATCTTAAGATTGCTTTATTCTATCACACATGGGACACTCATCAAGTGAACAAAATACAAGAATCTATGCAAACTTATCCCGACATAAAACAACTTTTAATGGTATCACAACTGGGCGGTATCGAATTTCGCGAAGCAGCTGTTCAATGGGCAGACATAGTGGTGTTGGTTGTTTCCTACAGGTTCCAGCAAAATTCCAACTGTCGAGAAGTAACCAATTACGCGAAAGACACCAAGAAAAAAGTTGTCATGATCGTCGTCCAGCCGAACTACGATCCGACCGGAGTTGTGGCCGCTGTGGGCAAGGCCTATGGGGAAACTGTATGGATGAACAGAGATGAATCCGTTGACAGAGTTATTGATAAATTCAAACTGTTATCGTCGCAAATCGGACCACGCTCAGTTTGCGAAATGCCCAAAGAATCAGAACCAGTTCTTATCGTTGATCTCGAGGAAGAATTCGAGGAACTTGAAAATACCGTGTACATTTCTTACACTGATGGCGCGTCGGCTACAGTTGCCGAAATGGTACGCAATGGTCAAGGAGTGTCGAATATGGATGCAACACCTAGCAGTATGAAGAATTTCAATGTATTAATGGGCGATCGAAATTCGATAGACAGTGATCGAATAAAGTCTTGCATAGTATTTGTTCCGGTCATATCGATCGCTTATCAGTCATCGATAGTCTCTCGACAACAGTTCGAACTAGCGAGACAGTTGCGCAAGAATATATTGCCCGTTAAAGGTATACCGTTGCCGATTACATTGCAAAACATGCAAAAATAGTGGTCTAAATGTTTTGCAGCTGAAAAATTTACACCCACTGGATGGTTAGCATTGGCCGTGGCTGGTAAGTTGTTCTATGAAATGAAAGATAAAAAAGAAGCGAACAGCATTAATCCTAAAATCCCCGATACGAGCAAAATGAACGACTTCATCATTTCGGTTGTCGCTAATTTAAATAATCGCTTCGGTGAGATCGAGAGAGAGAAAACGATGACAGTTCAACTCAACAAGGAAATCGAGGAAATCAAACCAAAGTGGGTTTGCTTGTTAAAGTTAAATCATTACGCCACAAGAGTAGGGTAAAATTTTGTTTGCTTTCTATAACAGATTGCAACAATGGCCTCCGTTCGCAATGGTACCCACATTTGAAAAAGTGCCGCCTCATCCGGATAAATCTGAATTGTTGCCAGAAAAAGAACCAGACATTCCCATCAAATTTATATTTTACACCGTAACCAGAATGTCGTTCCCACTATTGTACAATGGCTTGGGTTTACCGATAGACAAAGTGTTCGACTGCATGATCTCGTACCAATGGGATATTCAGTCGTTAGTTCGAAGCGTATACGACCAATTGGACCTAATGACTGTAAAAATCTGGATGGACATGCAAGGAGGAATGATGGGCAATATAAACGACGCCATGGCAAGAGCGGTAGAAGCATCAGTTTCAGTGACTGTCTTCCTTACAAACAAATATCAAGAATCGGTCAACTGTATGCTCGAAATAAAATATGCTTTAGCCTTGGGCAAACCATTGATACTAATCATTGCTGAAAACAATTTCCAGGTAACGATCGTCCAAGATAGAAATCAATAATCATTGACTAAGTGTTTCATGACAGTTCTGTCTACTGACTCGAAAGTTCACTAGCTCGAAAGATCGATCCCTTGACAGTTCTGTTGCAAGACATTACAGCCTCGTGATGCATTGTCACTCTGTAGATCAGAGAACTTGTGTTTCTTATTCCAGCCAGTCGAATGGATCAAGCCACTGATGCAGAAATACTTGGTTCTTACAATAACCTCAAATGCTGACATGGGCAGGTGTGTGATAAAAGGTTATCCAAATATCGTCATATTGTCTGATGCATTGAGAAAGTTGTCCGAATGGAAGGCCAAACAAGTCAAACCTAGAATACTCGATTGTTCCTTAGACCTTTGGCATTTGCAAATCACGTTGGAGATAGCGAAACTCGCTTTAAGCAAACAGCAGGGTACAGCGATGTATTCCACTTGCACGCGTTGTGGCGGCCAGTATGAAGAAAGCAAGAAAAGCGGATGCAAAAAACATCGCGCTTATTTCCTTCCGAGCACATTGATGAATTCTCGATGGGTGTGCTGTCAGCAGGACGAGAAAAGCTTGGGATGCGAACCTGCAGATCACATATCCGAAGAACGAGTGTTCGCTCCGAGTCTGGACAACAGGGGTTGTTGGTATTGGACACCGGCTTGACACAGTGCAAATCAAGTTATTTTTATTGAAAAGTCCATTGGTAACATTTTGTTAATGAGACCAAATGCCTGCTAATAAAAAAACAATCGACCATAGAAGTTTAAAAATAAGCTTTTTGTGAATTCCAAAATCATACAGTTCCTCATTGGGTAATCTGACAATGCAACGGATCGAGGTTGGGTAACAATTTTCTCCCAACACAAGTTCTGCAACCAACTTGGTTGATATAGAAATTTTAGCAGATAGAACGCATCGTCGTCGTGCAAACAGAATAATATCCGATCATCGATAGAAACATGGGTCATAAAATCGATATAGTTATTCAGTAATTGACTTGGAAACAAAATCCACAATAACGAAGGAAAATGAAACCGCCAAACAATTCCTTCATTTTGCTCGTTGTTAAGAGTACAATAGATGAAACTGGTGATTTCGAATCGATAATAGTACTCGCCGGAAAGAGCTATCCTCCAAGGCAAGATTTTTCTCCCATGAAAGTTGACCAATCATTGGACACGGGATCGAACGAGTATAAATGTCGGTCTTCGCTCTAAATGCTAAACGAGTATAAAAAGGTGATTGGCTAAGGAAGGAAAATACTACATACTTACTTGTCCCAAAGGTTTGGTAAATGCAAACAATTTGCCGTCGTACGGCACAATATCCATAATTATTCCGTGAGTATTTGGACACTGTCCGGAAATAATACAGTCTTCCACAATAAGGTAAGGCAGTCCAAGGAGGACAGATATGTCAGAGTGTGACTGTCATTGCTCGATGAACCAGTACGAATACCTTGTTATCGAGCTTACATACACTATAAACTGAATAATTCATGGGAAAATTGGTTTGCGAATGAAGGAGTGATCAGCGTGTTTTCAACGAGGTTGAATAAATAAAAATTAACCTTACTACTATGCATGATGCCTTGCTTCAGCAGAGGCGGTAAATCAAACACAAGCCACAGATTTTTGTCATCAAATATTGCAAATTGCGAAAACAATAAAATTAACATTTTAGATCTTGAAGTAATGATTGTCTCGCTTGTAATTTATATCTGCAAGGCATTTGATGCATTTTGACTTGCTGAAATCTTTGTCTTTGTCTCTGACATAATTCCATATCCAGAGGCAGGTTAGGTCAAATGTGAGACCGCCGAATAGTTTACTTACGAAGTTTCGGTTTATAAATAAGCTCCGAGTTCGAGTATCAGCTGAGGTCGTGAACAAATCAATAATGTAGTTCGGAAATTGTTTGTGTATATTAGATCCCCGGCTTTTTCCTTCGAAATACCTCATAATCCTTTGTAACATGGAGGTTAATCTCCGCAGACGATGAGTCTCCATCGTTTGTATATCTAAGAATCCATTGATGGTTAAGTTACTATTTGTATATAATTTCCCCGCCACGATTTTCAGGCAACGTTTGTATTATCGGAATTATCTCTCACCAAATCTGAACGAACATTAATCTGTTTTTATTGTATTGTATTCAACAGTTGCCATGTCTCAAGTGTCATCAGTCTTATAGATCTTGCAAATCAAAAATAAAAATCTTGCAATACACCCACTACCTTTAGCCATAAAAGTCGAGTACAGAGTTTCATATAGTTGTAATAAACAACCATTTCAAAGTTGCAGACTTTCTGGGTGGAAAAGTAAGGTACCGGATTTGTACATGCGCAACATTCGAGACATACAAGACGGGAACTACTAGTTTGTTCAGTCGGCTAGCAAAAATGAGGACATTATTTTTGTTCGATATGCTAGGACTCCTACCCAAAATTTATTTATATCCTAATTTATTTAAAATTATCAAGACTAAATTCAACAACGAAGAAGGACAAAAAAAACGAAGAAAATCCAGAGAGCGACACGCATTCGTTCAAAAAAAACAAGAAAATTGCATTTATTTTATCTAAAAGTTTCACGAATCGAAAAAATTTTTCTATTTTCAATCGCCGAAAAACAAAATATCTGCTGCGTCTAGAAGGCGAACAGCAACAGGAACGCCATCATCAAACTGAAAAGTCCCATGGCTTCGGATAAGGCGAATCCTAAAATCGCGTACGTGAACAGCTGTTGCTTCAGCGACGGATTTCTCGCGTAGCCGATGATTAACGAGCCGAAAATGGAACCGATACCAGCTCCTGAAAAAATGAGCCGGTGAAAAAACAGAAAACTTAAATATTCAAAGAAAAAAGCAATATTTCGTTTTGCAATATGAATTCGCTCGTTAAACACCTAGAAAAACAAAATTATTGTCGCGGTCAGTGGCTCACCTGATCCCGCAACTCCGACGGTGGCGGCGCCGGCGCCGATGAACTTCGCGGCCGAGTCGATATCTCTGCTGACGGCGGAGGTTTGAAAATTGCGACTAACGACCTTGAAAAAAGAATTTGCTCGTTTGTAAGTAAACACGAATTAAAGCAAAAATCGTTTATTTTCTCACTGGACTAACCGACGAAGTGGCGATTTGTCCGCGAATCGCTGATAATCTCGCGTGCGACTGAAAATCGGGCGAAAATTAGCGTGAATTAAAAAAGCAATTTTACGTATAGTTTTACCAAGATTTTCGACAACGGCGTAACGGCTTTCGAGCAAGTGTACATTTTGGTAGTTTCTTAAAATTTTGAGTTTCCAAGAAAACGTGCAAAGAAGCTTTCTAGAGAAACAAAAAATGCGTCCTTAAAACACGTAAAACATGCCAAAAAACGTTTCACAACAAAAATTTCCAGATAAGTTGCACGAAAAACAAATTTCGCGTTAAAAAACGACGATTTGCTTACCGAAAGTTGAAAGAAACTTTTGAAACTAAAATTGGATCTAAATTTAGAACGAACCTCACTCGAAACGAATTTTTGACGGGATAGAGAATTCTGAGAACAGAAAATTTGCTTTTTCGTTGGACCGTCTGGGTGATTTTTTCGCCGACTTACTGTAGTAAAAAATCAATAGTGAGAAATTTTCCAACGTAGAAATTTGTATGCAAAGAAAACTTTATCAATTATTTTAATTGAATAAAAATTAAATAAAAGTTCTAAAACTTTAAAAACAATCGATTTAATCGATTTTAGCTGGAAATCGAGATTTTTCCTACTAAAATTGATATAAGGCGTATTGAACCTACGAATCATAAAACCAAATTTATGCAAATTTGATGTAAGCATACTAAAATTGCCCGACGATGCAATCAACCTGAGACTCGTAAAAGATTATTCATAAAATTAAATTCATTAAATTTTTGCATTGTTGTTAATTTTTGCTTGTTTCGTTAAATTTCGAACAAATTATTTGTTTTTTCTTCTACTCGATATCGTTACAGTAAGAAATTTGAAGAGTTTTAACTTTTTACTCGTTAACGAGTAAAAAATCGCCGTTCCTGGTTCGAAGTGCAAGCTTTTATCGCACGAAAACGTTTTCAGGTGGGATTAGTCGCTTTTAAAACAAATAATCTCACCGGACGCCCCCGTTTCGGGACCAATTTCGAGTAGTACCGGGCCAAATGTGCACTTTTTTCGCAACGGTGCCGAATCGCTATCGACCGCCGTCGGCCGACGGCGAAATCGAGACCGAGCCGTTTTTGGACGCTTGTTTAGGAATCGTCGAATTCGTCGGATTTTTCGGCACGGCGTTCATTCCCGTGAAAAACGACGTCGACGGTAACATCACGGTGAGAGCAATTTATTTGTTTTTCAGTGGAACTTTCGAGCAATTATGCGGCCGGAATTATAGTTGAAACATATTTCAGGACTTCTATACAGTCAATTGACAAGTATAGTCCCTGGATAACTATAGTCATTGAACAACTATAGTCACTAGCTGTATTTTTTAATTTAGAAAATCAGAACTAAATTCAATACGAATCCGGCTGAGTATAAAACATTGAGAAATCTGGTCGAAAAAGAAATCGCATATCAAAATAGCATGGGCTACAGCAGCATGGGACCAGCAACGGAAGCCTTGCTGTGGCTGAAAAGGTTAAGTTTTCTATTCGCGCCCGTTTGCGAGCTATATCCAACGTGAAATGTGTTTCTCTTTGCAGGGGTTTAGAGTATTTTCTCAGTTTATTGGAGCTTCTGATCGACGATTACAAATCCGGTCGCCGATCCGAATCGCTAGTGCCGTTATGCAAATTCGCTTACGATACGAAGCTCAGACGTCATCACAATTTCTTCTCCAAGAGCTTGTTCAAAGTAATTATCCAGTGGCTACAGTTGTCCAGGAATTATAGTTGTCCATAGATTATAGTTGTCCATTGATTATAGTTGTCGAAGGACCACAGGCTAATTTCGGATCTGTGCCCGTTTAGATGGCCGTGCACGCCACTCCCTGGCGAAAAGATTTGCTAAAGATGATCGCCTTAGGCGTCGACGATAAAGAAATCGAATGTATCCAAGATATCGAAACGTACGTCGCGACGATGAAGCCGAACGTCGACGCCGTATGCAAGTTATATTTGGATAAAAATCTCGAAACGTTGCCGCCGCCGACGGAAAAACGTTGAGCGATTTCGTAGTTTTCCAGGCAATTTTCAGTGATTTGTTGATTTATCTATTATATTTCTCGAACAATACTGAATCGTGATGTTTTTTTTTTTATCATATTTTTTATTATACGCCCCCTCGCTTGAAAAATCTTGATGATTTTTTATACGGCCCCCTGCCTGCCCTGCTGGCTCAACGCAGACTGAAAAAGGCTCAGTGCATTAAGACGATTTTTGGCCATCGATTAGTAAGCTGTGATTTTTTTATCGATTGATTTCTATCGATTTTAATTGTGATGTATATAAATGAATTAAACAATGATCGCGAAATTCGTTTATTATTTGTCCCATTTTGATTGCTTTCCGTCCAAAAATCGAAACGAAAAAAACGTTAAAAGCTTTTTTAATCGCCAAAAAAAATATAAAATTCAATTAATCGAAATTCACGTAAACAAAAAATCAATAATTTTTCATCACCTATTTAAAAAACTTTATACAAACCAAAAAAATCATCTCATAACTTTTTTAATATTTATAACCTAAGAAGAAAAAATATGATTTTTTTAAGAACGAAAAAAACGACGAATTTCCGTCGAAAATAGCGTATAAACAAGCAAAAAATCGAAAGTCGTAAAAAAAAAAGCGCACAGAAAAATACTTTGGTAAGTCGCTTGCTTTTTATATAAAAAAAGAAGAAAAAAGAAAATATAAAAAAATCACAGATTAAAACAAAAAAGCAGGCGGAAAATTTGTTTCGTTTTAAGTTTAACGAGCAAAAAAATCGGCGTAAGTATTTTCGACTTGCAGAGTGTTAGCGGAATTTTGAACTACAGAAGCAAATCAACTATAGTCTCCACACAACTATAGTCGCAAGTCAACTATATACTCTACAGTGAACTATAGACCAAAGTCAACGATAGTTTTGTCGTCAATTGTTGTTTCTCTGAAAAAAAGTTTAAAAAAATACGAAATCAGTTTTTGCGCGCTTTGCAAATTTAAAAACAAATTATCGGCGCTGGACGGACGATGAGCGGGCGCGTTTTCGCTTTCGTCAACTATTCAAAACGTTCGACGAATGACGATTTAAACTTTTCGATCGCACGTGTCGCTCGGTTTGAGGGCTGCCGACGTGACGCCATCCGATCGAATTGAACGAGCCGACTCGTCGAATGTTGTACGACGGCGATCGTTCGTCGACGCCGCAGGCGGCGTTGGCTCGACGCCACGGCGCCGGCGTCAGCAATAATGAAAAAGCGTCCGATTCGTTGTATTCGTCGGCGTTCGTCGGCTCAAATACGTCGACCAACGAACGCACCAATTTATTGTTGCCGTCGTCGTTGGAAAATTTATTTTGAACGCTCGCAACGCCGCCGACGCTTCGTCGATCGGACGACAATCGGCAACCTTCGACGTCGATCGTCGTCGCCGATCGGCTTTCCAAATCGTTGGTGATTTTTTTCACAGCGCTTTCTTTTTGCTGCGGAAGACATCCGTTCGATCGCGCTACGCGCTTGCCGCCCGACGACGACGACGTCGCCTGCTGTGAATTCATCGCCGTCGACGCGCCGGCGGCGACGTCGATTTTCGCCGAAAAACTCAATCGTTCGATTTGCTCTTTTTGATGTTTGACTTTGCCCGGATGCGAAACTTTCAACGAAACGCGATTCAATTCTTGCGATGACGGCGCGTCACTGCTCGACGACGAGGAGTCGGCGGCGGCGATAGTTTGATTCGGTTTGGCGCCCGTCGTCGGCGGTTTCGGTCGATTGCGGTACGATTTTTCGGCCCGCTTACACACTTCGTGGTACCATTTCGCCGACGGACGAACGCACGAATTTAGTTTTTGCGGTTCCGCGTCCGGCGACGATTGATAATTTGTGACAAAAGCGTTCGTCGTCGACGCAACGGCGCCGTCTTTACGAAAGAAACGTTCGAACAATTTTCTCGACTGACGTTTACCCGTCGGCGGCAAGTCGCCGCGCGTCGTAGCCGTTTCGGCGGCGTCCTTTGATGATTGACCGTCGACCGACATAGATTGCAATTTTCTCGACTGTTTAACCATTTTTAATTCTTCTCGCGTACGACGACGCATTTCGCTTTCCGTATACCGGACGTAGTCGATGTCGTCGTCGTCGTCATCGTCCGACTCGTTCAAATTCATTAACGCCGGCGAGCTACGTCGATTCGTCGATGTTCTAAACGAAGACGACGTCGCCGCAGTGGTCGCCTTCGTCGTCGGCGGCAATTCGTATTGGCGTATGACTCGTTTCACCTGACCGACGGGCACGACAATCGGACAACTCGCCGCCGACGTTTCCACCAATAATAATTGACCGCCGGCGAACGACGCCGGCCGACGATAGACGACGGCTTTGGCTTTCGGATCGAGCGGTAGAATTTCGACGCGGTTCGACGACGACGATTCGAATCCGTCCGACGGGCAAGACTGAGCCATTAAACAAATATCGCCCACGACCGTCTCCTTTAATGAATCGCCGCCGCTGCCGGCCAAATCGGCGACGGCCGAATCGCCCGACGAACTTTTACTATTGCGACGCTCTTTCAATAATCCGACGGCGATGCCGCCGCCGCCGCCGCCCGTGCTGCAGTCGGTCGTAGCGCCGCCGGCGCCCGACAAATCGCTCTCGTCGCCGCTCGACAATGAACTACTGTCGCGATCGGTCGACGTTAAACTATTGGACGAACGTCGCATTAAAATCTCCTGAACGTTTTTCAACGTAAGGTCGCCGTCGCCGCGACGCAACGACGTACGTTCGACGTTTTGCAATTGGCGACGGACGGGCAATCGATTCGTCAAGTCGGGCATGAAATCCTCGTCGATCGAAGTCCGCTGATCGACGTTCAACGTTAAAACTTCGATCAGTTGTTCGTCGCCGGCGCCGACGCCGTAAATCGTCGCGTTCGTTTCGCCGTCCGAGCGACTTTTCGTCGTCGGCTCGAATTTCAACGTTAAATTCGAAACGATGCCCGTTTGAACCAACTGAGGCGACACCGACGCCGATATTTTGTTTTGTTGCACGTTCAAATAACCCGTCGACGTTTGTATCGTCGTTGGCTCGTCGTCGCCGTAGTCGACCACGCTCGACGACGACGCCGTCGACGCGACGGCGTGCGACGGACCCGATTTCAAAATATTTTCCGACGCCACCAACAATCTCGGCGTCGAACTGGACGGTTGCGTTTCGAATTTATCCGATACTTCGTACATTCGATCGTCGAATTCGTCTACAAATCGAAACGCAACAATAAAAAATTTCTTGCGTTTCTCTAAAATGCCTCGAAAACGATACCTTTCTTGCAATTTTCGGCGTCGGCGTCCGCCAAACCGTCCCACGGCACGAGCTCTGGTTTCGGAGGTACGAAATGTAACTGATTAAATAAGGCACTCTTTCGATGTTGACTACAGCAAAAAAAATGTCCGCTATAGTAGATATAAACTACAGAGATGGGAACTATAGTCTCTACACAATTATAGCGTCGAAGAACTATCGTCATTGGACAACTATAGTCGCTCAACAACTATACTAAAGTCACTGGAGATCAATAGTCGTTAGACAACTACAGATATTGGACAACTATCATCTTTGAACAACTACAGTCACTAGACAACTAAAGTCAACGGACAACTATAGTCTCCGGAACCACTACATTCCATGGACAACTAGAGATTCCAAAACAACTATAGTCACTACACAACTAAAGTATGAAGATAACTATAGTTTCAAGACGACAATAGTTGAACGTCAGCGGCGGTTACCTAGCTTCCAAAATACCCTGATACGTTCGCAACTGTTCCATGAATCCTTTGTTCGGCGTTATACAGTTGCGTTTTTCCTTGACGTAATTCAACGCTCGCTCCAACGGCCAACCGTACGCCTTCATTGCGTACGCGATGACCGTCGACGACGATCGACTTATGCCCTTTTTACAGTGCACCAAAACGGCCGATTGTTTCTCTCTAAACGCAAAAAAATGCCACTTTCCGATCGTAAAAAAGCATAAAACGTGCGCTATTCGCGTACGTTTCGGGCAAAATTGGCTTTTTACTTGGCTTCGTAGATGAATTTATACGTCAGTTCCCAATGTTTCATTAATTCCGTGCTTTCCTCGTCCGTCACGTAAACTTTAATATAATGAAATAATCCCGGAAAAAAATTGTCCACTTCTTTGGTAACGTTCAATATGTGCCCGACGCTGAACGAAAAACATCAAAGGCTGCCGACTATAGTTGAACGCGTTGGTCAACTATACTCGCTGAACAACTATAGTCGGAAAATCACCGATAACTTTTGAACGTTTATCGCCAACAAAAAACTATAATCCGAAATCAACTATAGTCGCTCCTCAACTATAGTCACTGTCTAAGGCGACGGCCAGTTACTTATTTTGCCGCAATTCGTCCCAATTGGACGCGTTCCACTCGGTACCCAAGTACAAATAATCGAAAATCTTCGACGGTTTATCCATCTGACCCAAAATCACCAACATTTCCTGATCGATGAATTCTTTAAATTCGTTGAGATTCAAATTCAAACGTTCCTCGAGCGTTTGCCGAATCTAAAAATAGCAAAATAACGCGTCGATTCATCGTCATCGGCCGTTAAGTTTTCATTTTTAGCGCCGTTCGAATCATTTCCGAGCAAAATAAACACCTAGCTATCGCTGACAACGTGCTATTTTTGCGAACGTACGTCTTTGCTGGTGACTTCGTCCAAATCCACCGACTGCATTATGTCTTTCAACGTGGAACGAATCATACGCTCGGCGGCGGCCTTCTCGGGCGGCTTCTCTTTGTAACGGTCGATCGACGGCGCCTTAAGATCCGTATCGTCGTTGTACGCATAGTGCCTGAACATCAAGAAAAAAATCAACTATAGACGCGTCAACTATAGTCGCACACCGACTATAGACGTCGGTCAACAATCGACCTCGTCGTCGTACGTTACGAAATTAGTTTTTGACCGAAAAAACCATTTTTTCAACGATTTTTCGTCCTTAAAATCGCGTTAAAAGTCCACTTTTACGATCGACAAACAAGAAAAAAAAAGTTTTCGAAATTCAGCGAACGTCGGGCTGCGATCGTGTAAATATTTATCTCACACATGCAACGACGACGACGACCGATCGAGTGAGTTTTTTTCGCCGATGCGAAACCGTTTACGAACTCGAAACGCTCGTCGACGAAACGAAGAATACGAAAAAAACTGAAGGAAATTTGTACTATGTTTTTCTTTACTTTTGTCTCAATCGAAAAAAAGTTCCAATTAACGTGTTGAAATTGGTCGGCGGCGCGCTAACGCGACGATCGCCGAATTTTTTACTTTTAATGAATATTTCCGTCGTCATTACGGCATTCCTCAAATTCGATCGAAACCGTAGTCGAAAAACAAATTTCGTGCGTTAGACAGCTATGTTTAACGACGCAAACGAAGTTTTAACGCGGCCGACCGTACGCAACACGAACATTAACGCAAACTACACGCCGCCGCCGCCGTCGTCGTCGATTCAACGACGTTAGCAACGATTTTGGACGCAGATGATGAATAAAAAAAACAAGAAACCCGACCGGCCAACGCCGAAGGCGGAGTTGAAAGCGAAACGTACGACGACGACGACGCGAGCGAGTTTTTTGAAAATTGCAAAACAGGAATTTTGCTACGTACGACGACGATTTATAAATTTTTTAACGTACCACTCGCTGCGAAAGGCTTCTTTGGACGTAATTTGCGATTCGTAATACTGCACCCACGTATGCGTCAGGCCGCCGGGGAAATACGGATAGCTCGTGTTGGCTAAGCTCACTTCTTTGTGAAGGCTCTGATAAGCCGACCTGAAAACAAAAAAACATCACTGGCCATCGACGAATCGGGCAATTTCTTCGTTCATCGATAGTTCTCCAACGGCTATCGTTCCTCGGAGCCCATTAAAATTTTGTTTACGTCGTCGCTACGACGACACGATTAAGATCTCATCCCTCTTAATCCGCTTTCGTTGCGGGGGGCCGATCGGTCATCGTTACGAAACGCATTTAGCGACCGAACGACGCTCGCGAAAACAAATTTTCGTCACTTACCACATCGCTTGAACGGACATCGGCTTGAATATATGTTGCGATCCGACCGACTCGACGCAAATGCCGCCGTCGCCGTCCAACGACAAAACCGTCGACGCCCATATCGGCAACACCAATCCGATCGTCGTATCGTCGGGTGACACGTAATCGATGCCCAGTAAAATCGATTCTTGATTATCCTGTCGGCCCATCGTCGACACGATCGCCATATATCGCGTGTGATTCAATAGCATGCTCTCCAATCGAACGGCCTAAAACAAAAAAGTGTACTGACTAGAGACTTTTCGAGTAAAAATCGAAAAACTCGTTACCATTTTCAACGTATCCTGCGAGCGTAGCAAATGAAGCATGGCTTGCAAGTGCAATTGAATATCGCCGCCGGTCGAGTTCGATTGTCGAGGCATCATTACGCATTCGTTCTGAGGTAAAATCACGGCGGCGCCTTTGACGGCGAAATAACACTCGCCCAAACTGTAAAAAAACACAGAATCTACGTTTAAAAAACAAAAATCCACGCTGGACATGTAGGTAAACGTCGTCGCGGCGACGTCGTAACGGGTCAATTCGCGTCACATACATCGAGGGCCGTCGTTGAGATCGTTCCAAATATAAAAATCCCAAAAATTGTTATTATTATTTTGAAAATTTAGATCGACTAACGTCGCTGCCGCAGCGATGACGACGACTCAATTCGGCCGACGCGCGTAAACGTAAAAGTAGCCGAGTAAAGATGTTTTCCGTACGAATAATCGAACGCGACGAGTACAATTTCGTAAACTACTTCTTATTCAATCGGGCGAAAAAGCTTTTCTTGTTGTTAAAGAAGAAAAAGCGAAGCGGTTAGGAAAAACTTTTTCCAAACCGACCATCGCTCGCTGCTCGTCGTCGGACCGACGACGACGATGGATCGACTACTATCGCAGCAACAGACATTAAAATTGAAAGCCCCGCCGACCGATCGACGACGACGAAACCCACTAAAACGACAAACCGAGTTACGGACCTAAACTAACTAAAGCCTAACGATTTTTTCCACGGGGCGTACGACAACGACGACCGAACGGGACACTACAGTTTTGGAAACGATGCTGCGCGGCGCGGATGGGTCAATGAAAACGAACATCATCGTCGCCCGTTGCCGTAAATCAATTAACGAACGTAATTAAGAACGGAGGAGAGAAAAATCCGGCAGCACAACGCCAAGGTCCGGGCGACTTTTGCGCGGCTCGCGACTTCGGCGCTCAACCGCCAGACGACGGCCGTCGAACGAGACTGAGACTGCCTTCAGCGCGAGACGTGCGAAAGCCACCAAATTTTTGAGGATAATCAGTGAAAATAATTGTTTGTCATAATTCGCTATTCGTCTGAAGTCCATGATGACTACAGTGAGGATACCGATGAATCCAATAAGCAAGTCAATGAATCCAACGAGGATATCCAAGGATCCAAAGCGGATGCCCATGAAACGAGCGAGACTATCCATCACTGCAGTGAAGGTTCGATGAATTCTACGAGAAGGTACATGATTCCAGCGAAAAGGAACTTGAATCCAATGATATATTCCAAGAACCCCAGGATTATGTCCATGAACCGAGAGTGAGGATGTCGTTCCAGTAAATATGTCCATGAATCCGGTTATAAAGTCCATCAGCCCAGTGACAAAGTGGTGGAATTAAGTGAGGATATCCAAAATTTAGTAAGAAAGTCCATAAATCCACTTACGATGTGAATCCAATAAGGATGTCCATGAATTCAGATAAGATGGCCATAAATCCAGTCAGTTCGTCCGCCGAACCCAGTTAGAAAGTGTATGAATTCAGTGCGGATGTCCATGAAACCATTTAGGACGGTCAGGATGTCCATTAATCCAGTGAGAAATGAGTGAACCCCACGAATTTAGTGAAAAGATGCAGGAATCTTTTGTTAAAAGTCGATGGCTCCAGTTAGATGGCCACGAATCTACTGAAATCCGGTGAGAAAGTCCATGAATTCAGTTAAGATGGCTGTGAATCCAGTGAGACAGTGCATGAATCCAGTGAGAAAGTTCATGAATCCAAGTCAGGATGTCCACGAATCCACTGAGGAAGTCCTGGGTGAATCCAGCGAATGTCCATGAATCCAGCAAGAGAGTCCATGAATGTAGCGAGAACGCCCACGAATCCAGTGAACAGGATCTTGAATCCAGTGGAAATCTTTCACTAGGCTCGTTCATAGTATATCCATCCATGCACGACAGTCGGGCACCAAAAAAGGTACCATTCAAGAACAAACGAGCAACAATGACAATTGAAAAGGGCGTCAAAAATGTCACGCATCGTCGTCGTCCGGCGGCGGCGTTGACAATTCAATCCACTTTTCTTTTTTAACAAGATTTTAGAGAGTGGAGAAGTGGGAAAAGATTTTTAAGGGATTCGCGTTCGTCGTTTGCATACCGCCCAGATGCACTCGACGACGATGCACGGGGTAAAAATTTCCATGCAAAGTGCGCAGTGCGCCGGTCGTTCGTCGGTCGGCAACCAGTTTTTGGCCAAAGTAAAGAAAAACAACGTTTTAAAACGCCTTTTCGAATAAATTATGCGCAAAACATTTCACCTTATCAGCGAAAATGGCGAACGCAAAATTGGCCCGTTAGGCTTTTGAATCGTCGTCGTTATCGGCGTGAAAACCATTAATTTACAAATTTTTAATCCCCTTTTTGCACCATTCGTGCAAAAACCGATTTAATCGAGAAAAAAAATCGTATCACATTGATGAAAGAAATTTCCGTGAGATAACCGAACAAAAATTAGCCAAACATTGTCCGAATCCAGGCGAATTAGCAATCACTCCCAACTCGTCAACGACGTCGGCGCATCGTCGAAACGGTCCATTTTTTATTACGCACGAGTAAAAAAATGTCATGCCCGGGGACTGAGATGAACGAGGCGGAAGCGCGTCGGCGGCGTTGCATGGATTGAAATCGAAATTGAAAAATTCCTCGTTGGTCCGACGGCGGCGAAAGGAGGGAAGCTTATTACCAAAAATCATTCCAAACAACGTTTGTTTACTCGGCCGCCGCATCGAAGGCGGTTCAATTTCGAATTTCAAAGCTTTGGATGCAAAAAATCGCCCGATTCGAACGTTGAAAAACAAAAATCTCAGGGTCTCAACGCTAGGAATGGACGAAAATTTGAAAAAAGGCACCCGCAAAGCCGCGAAGTGCGACCCGCTCGCCGCTCGCCGTTTAAATAAAAACCGACACTGATCAAAACGATGAACATAATTGAGCAATCGGAACGACGAACGACGTCCGAGCGAGAACTATAGTTGGAGAGGGTCGTGCGACGTAATAATAATAAAATTGCCACAACGCGTACCGGCGACGACGAAACAACAATCGAATAACGAGCAACGAGCAACGTTGCGACGACGACGACAAACAACAAAAACAGCGAACGCCGGCGACGAGGATTACCCGACTAAGCGTAATCTCTGTCTACCTACATCGTCGCACGACGACGAAGAATGACCATCATAATAATCGACCGATGCAACGATTGGAAAACTATAAATCTGTCGGCCGACGACGCGAGGTGAGCGCTGGGAAATTGAACTGAACAATTGTGAGAAAAATAAATTTTAAAATTAAATTCTCTCTTTTCGTATGTTCGCCACCGCCGCAGCGTCGATACGAATAAAATTAATAGCGTTTTTCGCACTTTTTCTATTCTCATTAGTCGAAAGACAGCTGCGACCGACGACGACGACGACGACGGAATTCAATGAGAAGAATTGAAAAAAAATTTCAATCGACGACGACGTACAAAAAAATTTCTCCACAATCGTCGTCGTCCGTCGTGCACCACGCCGAACGCTTTCAGAGCGAAAAACCGTTTCGAAAACGTCCGAATAAGTCCAAAATTACGTTTCTATAGTTCATTGTTCGATGACACTAGAGAAAATTGCGATCGTCGCGCGACGACGAATGAACGAAGAAAAATAAAATCCTGTTTCAAAAACGGACACTTTTAAACAATGTCGACGTGCCCGAATGAGAAAAACTGGCGACAACTATCGTTGCGAAAATAAGAACTAATAGTTCTCCTGTTCGTCCGTCGGCATCATGCTCGAACGGTCGGACGCATGAACTGCGGCCGGCGCACGACAATGAAAATTTTATATTTTGCGGCGTGTTTGAAAATGTCGCCGTCGGTCGACGACATTGTTCCGAGAAAACGAAAAAAAGAAAACAAAATTTCGCGTTCGATTCATTTATTTGTGAATAAAACGCGTTTCGGCGTAATTCGATCGTCGCGCCGACGAATAATAGTCAAATTTCAACGCTTGCGGGCGTCATCTGCGATTACGAAACGAGCGAAAAAGTTCAACTTTGAATCACGCACAACGACGGGCGTAAACAAGAGACGCTTTTGTTTTTACGTAAATGTTACCGTTGGAGAAGAAAACAAACAAAAAAATTGGCCTTAAAAACGAACACGTCGACGCCCGACGAGGCGCAAACGAGAAACGAGCGAAGTTGTCTTCCGTTTTTTTTTCTTCCACTCGTCGAAACGAAAAAAGACCGCGACACGTCCAAGGTTAACGACCAATGTAACGTTGAAATTTCAAAATGTCCAACGTTTTTAACAATCGAACGACGATGACAACGACGTCGAAACTCATCGTCGTCCGTCCACGCCCCGAATTCGGCGCGCAAATTGAGGTTGGCACCAAACGGTATTGTCGTAACTCCCGACAACGACGAAACGAAACGAAATTCGCGTCGTTAAAACGTCGTCAAATGGTTCTAAAATGGTTCGATGTCGACCGGGCCAATTTTTTATTATTATTTTGATTTCATAATGTTGGGCCGGCGGACGAACGAGCGAAAAGTTACTAGAACGCCCAAATCGAGCGAAAATTTCAAAAAAGATGTGACGAAAGACAGTTAAATAGGGCGCAAAAACGAATACAGATTTTCAACTGAAGTCGAACATCAACTATAGAAGCCCATAAACTATAGACGCTCATAAACTATAGACTATAGACGCCATCAACTCTAGAAGCCCATTAACTATAGACGTCCATCAACTACGGACGCCCAACAACTATAGACGTGCGTCAACTACAGTCGAACATCAACTATAGACTCTCATCAACTATAGAAGCCTGTCAACTGTAGACGCTCATAAACTATAGACGCCCAACAGCATAACCGTCATAAACTATAGACGCTTATAAATTATAGACACCCATCAACTACAGAATCCTATCTACTATAGGCGTCACTATAGATCCCCATCAACTATATATCAATTATCATCAACTATAGTCGTCCATCAACTAATAGTCGCACGTAAACTGTAGACAAGTGTAAACTATAGTTGAACATCGAATATCTCTTGATTTTGAATTTGGACGGAAAACGACCGCGAAAAACAAGAAACGTGTCGGACAAAACAAAATAACAGGCAATTTGTGAGCATTATACCTTCGCTGTCTGGGCGCCGAACGTAAACTTCGTTGAGAGCCCGGCGTACCCGAAGAACACTGACAAATTTCGCTCGAAGTATCGCCGGTGGTAATTAACTTAAAAATTTTTTTTTAATCACTTTGTTAACGAGTCGACCAAAAGTCGAGCAATATTTTTGTTTCATTTTTATCAATACTTGAAAATCGGACGATAAATGGTCGTCGCCGTTGATGCTGGGCGTCGGAGAACGTTGCACGGTGACCAAAGCCATACATAAAAATCTCCAATCTTAAGGCCTTAAATTTAAAAAATTCATTATAAAAGCAAAAATATGAATTGGAAAATGAATAAAAATTACAAAAAAATTGTCTTGCAAGCCATTTCATCAAAAATCGACGAGAAATTTCATAAAAATCACAAAAAATGTACTACAAAATAAATTTTAGACACTTTTTGATCAAAATTCGACCGATAATCGGTCAAATTTCAATAAAAGTGAAAACAAAACAAAAAAATCGAACTTAAAAATTCCAAACACGGGTCATTATCGAGTTCATCACGATTTTCAGCTAGGTCGGCGCGTACTTATGCATCAATACAGTATTAGTTTATTTTTCTAAAAATGTTGGAATTTTGTCTATTAAATTTTATATTAGTTTATTTAAAACTTTGTTTTATTTTTAACAATTGAAAAAGAATTGAAAATTGTATATTAAATTTGTCTATCTTATAGGAGTATAATGTTAGTTTTATTTTTCCAACCTTGGATGTCTTAAAAGTTTACAAGAAACGTCGTTCCAGTTTGCTTGGAAGTATTCAAATTAATACACGGAAACAGCAAAACGTGTGGAGACATGAAAAAAAATGCCAATTTATTTTCGTGGTCTCAATTAACAGCAGTTTGCAGAAATAAATATCACCAACGAATTTTAAAACGAAACTTCTTTAGAATTTCATAATCATGCAACTGGTCGTGGTAGTAGCTTTTGTTGCAATCCATTCTTTATCAGTTCTGAAATCAGGACCCACATTGCGAAACTGATAGCAACAATCGCTTGCAACTTGAAAACACTATGTTGAAAAGTCAGTCGGGAAGTCACCTTGCATGGCCAATGTTGATCATTGTGTAGTAGAAGGATCGAAAGCAAACAAATGCCATGTATGCTGAAATTAAACGGCAAAATATTATAAATAAGCAACTGCGCAGAAAGAAATTCTGAAAAATAAATACAAACCCCAACAATAATTGCAAAACTTACCCGAACAGCAGCAAACAAAAATATTTTGCCATCATCGTAAGAGACAGTCTGAGCAAGTCTGTAAAATTAGCCACAATAAAATCAGAAATTTCAATCGCTTTGCATATCAATATTTGCAAGGTATATACTTGGATTGCTAGCGGATGCGCCAGAAATGTATCAGTTGTTTGTGAGCATGCAAAAACACTCGGCGGCGCTCTGTTGGGACAAACATCTAAAAATTGATTCGTGAATGAGAGAATTTTCAGCTTTTTTTCAGCGAGGTCGAACAAGAAAAATCCAACATTATTTGGACCAACTTCTTCTCTATCATCGACAGGGTTCTGGAATACAAGTAAGAGATTTCCTTCGTCGAATTTCCACAAGACAACTTTATAACAATCAGAGCTGCCAAAATATTTTTCCACAATATAAACTCCACTGCCGCTGGCATCGAAAATTGATTGTTCCCAAATTCTAAAGTTGTTCAAAAATAAATTTTCGAAAATTTTCTATAACCCACAAGACGAAGTCATGCTTTGCATCAGTTCCGGAAATATTTTCTTCCAAAGCAGATAAATAAAGCTGGTTAAGTGCTTGCAAGGGGCTGCGGGATTATTCTTGCTTGTTGGTGCGCTAAGTTGCAGTCAGAGCTTTTAACTTGTGCATCCTAAACTTTGTAATCGCGTTTATAAACACAATAGTATATCATTTGGTTATCTTGAGTTAAAAATTATCTCACATTGAAAAATGCTTTAACTATTTATTTTGTTGAAAAATTGACCTTCAGACATTTCATATCAGTGAATAAAAAAAGACAGATGTTACTCTGTTGTTTTCGAAGCTAGCAAATACTTGCATTCATTTCGGCTCATTACTATGATGTCACTTATGTCACGTGACTCAAACTTCCACATCCCCATCTTAACACTCCATTTCAATTTTGTGATCGAGTGTCCTGATCCACTCAGATTTTGGGTTTTGGTACGTTCGTCCTACAGCATTATACAGTATGGTGGAACAGACGCACGCAAAGATGTTTCATGTCTTTATTGCAATCTTCTAATCGTATGAACTTTTTTTATTAATATTGATATCAGTTGAAGCTTTCTTTTATTTATTGAGGATTCCATTGGCAAATCATAATCCATGAGTTATTGTAAGTATCGTTCGACATGCAGATTGTCTCAAAAAATCGTCTTGATGCTATGCAAAATTCCAGTTAGTCATGAGAACTACCAGGTTACTTGTTGGTTCATCCTATTTGTTCCACTATTTCACAATGAGCTTGCCTCTGCCTGTATCACCGCAGATGAAATGTGGCTACTTCGTCCTCAAAATCATCCAGAAATGTCAGTGATCAAAGTCACACTGTTTCAAGGAGGAAGTCTCATGGTCGTTCATCTTTCCCTTTGTTATTTGTTTTTTGTTTTGCTGTCGGTCGGTCAGTCAGTTTAGAAATTGGAATCGGCATTACCTTCCACTGCGGCTTGTTTCCACAGTGGCGTGCCATCCAGGCGGACATGCTTTCACACTGGCATGCAGCGCATATCCGGCTTTATGGCACGCCATCCGATCTTCACAGTAATAAAGCACCGAAACACCGAACTTACTTTGAGCTACATTGTTTACATTTTAGATGACAAAGCACATTCAATAAATAATTCGACTATAATTTGTCCTTGATGAATAAGTGTCAGTTTTTTTTCATACATTAACTACGAATTAATGAGTCGAAGTTACAGTGTACAATGAAAAATATAGCCAGTTACAAAATCTATTGATCAATCTAATCAAAAGAATCATTTCAAAGTTGCATTCTGATGTAACACTTCTGGCACATGGCCTTGCGGTCGAATTCCTTGAAATTCGATTTGTTCAACAAATTTCCGCATTGAGCGCACATGAAATGTTCCGGATGATAGTTCTTCTTCATCGCCGTAATCAGCTTGCCGGAGATAGGCTTACGACAATGGCTGCAAATTGTGCCGCGTTTTTCGTGGTAATGAATTTCGCAGTATGGTGCACCATTCAAGTCGAAAAATTGACTGCCATCGAAAGCCTTCTTGCAAGTCTGCAATGGGAGAAGAAATCAGCATTAAATTTGTAACAGTAAAAATCTTACGTGCTAAAAATCTTACAGCACATGTAAAACATTCTTGATGCCAGTAGCTTTTCCACGCCGTGATGAAGTTGTTCGACACTGGCTTTTGGCACCCCTTGCACTTAGGCGCGAAGAGCGCGAAGAAATCTTTCTTACAGTATGCTTGACCATCTTTTTCGTGAAAGCCTTCATCATTGAATGGTTTTCCACAAGCCGTACATCCGAAGTGTTCCGGGTGCCACGTTTTATCCACAGCATTTATGCACCTCTGAAAGATAATCGATATTGCAACATTGTTGCTTTATAAATTTGGTGTTGGTCATACATCTTTTATCGGTCCGCTACAGTAAGCGCATTTCGGGAAGAACATGTTGAAATAATCATTCTCGCAATAAACCTTGCCGGATCGTTCGAAGAAATTCCTGTGTCCTAGCTCGTCGTTGCATTTGGCGCACGTGAAATGTTCTGGGTGCCAAACATTACCCATAGCAACGACAATCTATGCGAAACAACATTTAAATAACAGGATTCTAGCAGACAATTCCATTTATAGCTGACAACATCAAATACTTTTAGCAGACAACACCAACTTTTGTTCGCAGAAACACAGAGAACATTTAGCAGACAACACCGACTACTCTTAGCGGACAACACCGACCGTTGTTAACACAGACAACTTTGAGCAGACAACACCAACTACTGTTAGCAGGCAATAGCGATTGCCTTTAGCAAACAACATTAGCTATTCCTAGCAGGCAACACAGACTACTTTTAGCATGCAAGCCTCAGCAGACAACACTGCTACTTTTAGCAGGCAACACCAGCTGATTATAGCAGACAAACAACGAATAAAGGCTAGGTCTCATGACAGTTTACGAACCTGGCCGTTTATTGGGTTCCGACACGATGCGCATGTGCCTTTCGGGATAGTCGTAATTCCTTGATTGCCTAAAGTTCCCGATGAGAAGTCGATTTGATTATTTTCCGGCGCTGAGTTGATGGAAATCGGTGACGCTTGTTGCAGCTTCGTTTCTCGACCGTTGGTTGAGTTAGGATACGATCGACTGACCTACAGTAAGCAACAAGTGACCTTGAGCAGATTTTTTTTAATGGAATCGTGCCTTACTTTGTAATCAGTGTAAGTTACTGGAGGGGCGAAAAAATGTGTGGCTGACGGTGGTCTATTGGCGCTGAAAATGGTCACAATGGTCAAAAGTAGAGTTTATAAAACAAAAAAATTTTTACTATCCATTGGACGAATGCTCGACCGTCTGCTCCATTACCAGCCTGCTGGTATTAATCGGCGTGTGCCTGCCGCCTACAAAAATCTAGCTGGACCATTCCAAATCAGTCCATTTCCAAATTAAATTATCCATTACCCCTGTCCTGGAACGCAGGTTCGTTCAAGACTTGTTCAACGTCGCTGAAGTGCTGGCCCAAATGGAGCGTCATATTCGAATTTGGCGCCTAATTGCAATAAAGATCGATCGAACTCGATTGTACACTGATACAGTAGGAAAACGGGGTATTTCCAGGAATTTTCGCTAGTTCAATATTAAAAGTGAAAATGTGCACGAAAGAGTTACGCAAAATCTGCTTACAGTTTATAACATCCGACCAATTTTCGAAACGAGAAACGGAACAACTCAATTGTAGTCGGACGTCGCGAAACTTGTTTTGGTTTGCTTGTTTGAAGCAAAATACTTTTTCAAGTGGGGCGAGCAAAACTTGATCACGAAAAATTTTTCAGTTTTTATTATTTCCCAACAATCTTCTCTCTCAACAATACAAAATTGTACCGACGACGAGTCATTTTTCATCTCAGTGTCGCACGACGACGCCGCGTTGTTTCGTAAAAACGACCGGAATGAAATAAAAATAGACATTTTTTTACTCGACTTCGCTACTAACCAGCTGCAAAGTCGAACCTTCGTTTTTGAGCCAGAAATCTCGTTTTTAAAACGAAAAATCAACAGAAAAAACAGTTAATAGTCAAATCATGGATACTGTAATACGAACAGTATATATCGATGCCTGTTGAGCTGACAGTTGGCAACTGCAATGACTCATTGTTACCGAATTGATTTTGTAAAGCACGCCATTTTCTCTTACAAACTACCTGCCACGCTATTTTTTGTCTTTTTTTGGTTATTTATTTAATTTTTGTCTCTTTTGACAAGTAGTTCCGTTGAACAACTGCAAAAAGTGTCCGATACCCACCGAAGCTTAATTGTCAAATGTCGAACTGACAAGGATTGACTGTAAAACAAAAAAAATCTTTTGAAAGTCAAGCAATAGCAGGTTTGGGAAAAATGGCTCCAATTCTACAAATTGACATAATCACACGTTTCAACTGGTTTTCAACAGCAAGCCAACACATTTATTGCTTGCTTTATTGAATCAATGGTCGACATTAAAGTTTGCTGGACAAATCACTCGCGAAAGTTATCTCAATAAATTTTCACGGTCAAATTTTTAATATACATATTGTTCGGTGATTTGCAAGTGTATTAAGATATTAAGATTTAGCAGCCAGGCTGTACTGCCAGATTGATAAGCACGCTCACAATTTACTTGTCTTGCATCAGGCATATTTGTTTGGCAATGTATTCCACGCTTGTATCGCAAATCGGCATTATGTTTGCCCAGATTATATTTCGATTAAGTTACTGTATACTCCATCTCGAAATCGTGACCATTGTTCTTTTTGTAGAAATCCATTTTTCTACTCTGATAAAAATTATAGCGATATAGTTTGGAAACTCAGCATTGAATTTTGCCACCACAAAATGCCATCGTACTTTAGAAATAAAAACAACAACATTTATTATAGTAAATTAGTCAATTTTAAAAGACTCAGCCCAACGTTGTACGCTAAGCGTAATTTCAGATGTTTTGGATTATCTTCAAAACTATTAAAGTTCTCAGATAAAAATTTTTCTCCTTATCAAGAAGAGTCGAGTCGAGTTCTCCTTATCAAGAAGAATCAAATGACATTCGACTCAGGAATAATCATACATAGAAACAATGGAAACAATAATAGAACAATAGATAACAATAGAAAAATCATTATTTCCTGAATGAATTTGCTGATTCTGGGAAGTCGCGAATGATGAGTGTTTCATAAATCCAAAACCAGTATCAGTACTCAATTTACCTAGTCTCGCCACATTTTTCCAGCTATCAAATTATAACACCCTTGCCCAGCCCGAGCCCGAGCTGAGGAGTGGCTCACGAGAGCCTTTTTGATTTCTTTCGGACGAGCATGTGATGAACGAGATACATTTTCCAATAATTTTTAAAATTGTGCGTATGTAGTTCAAAAATTAATTACGCATCGCGACAGTTTTCATAATAATGATCGCACTTCCGCAGAAAAAAAAATGTAACGTTTTTTCCAAGGTCAACCTCGATTTTCGACATTGCATTTGCAATTTCATTTTCTCAAAAATATTCGACAGAGCATGTGAAAGTAGCGAGCGTAAACAAATTTGTTGAATTTGCATATCATCCTTTTTTGATTTCTAACATTTCGTATTTATTTTGCTGCATTCTTATCACGAATTCCAACAGAATTGAATTTTTTTTAAATTCAACAAATTCATTTTTTCGCTCGAATAAGCACAAAATACTGTACGCGTAAACTAAAAAAAGAAGAAGATTTGATCGTAGTTTTTAATCCTGTTACAAAATTAAAACGAGAGACAAACAGAATAAAACAAAATGATAAGAGCCAAAAAAGTTATTTTTCGTACCACTCTATACATTTTCGGGATAATAATAATATGAAAAACTTTTCAAATGTAGAAACAATAAAAACAAACGCACAAACAACAAATGAATGCAGGAAACTGAAAACCATTAAAATGAAATCGCTTATTTTTGATTCATCTTATTTCGAAAATACTGTACGATTTGATTTAAGCCGTCGACATTGCCGCCGGATACATACAAAAATTCCAACGAAATTTGATTCTCCCACTGCTTCAAAGTGACTTCGAATTTCAGTAATGGCGCAGAAAGTGATTTCGTACCGTTTTCTTCCAATTTTACCATGTCTTCGTCATTTTTCGTTTGAAAGGAGTGACCTTCTTCGCCGCCTGGACAAAAGATGAAAAAAAGTTGTGAAACGAAAATTTGACCGAATCGAACGAAATTACCTCCGTTTTTCGACCTCTTCTCGTTTGTTTCGAGCTCGTTTCTCGTCGACTGAGCTCGACGCTTGCGTCGTTGGTGAGACCACGTATTTTTGCGAGCTTCGAGCGAATATTTCACAAAACGGAACGCGTGACCATCGTCGGACGATTCGATTTTACAATGGAAAATCTATAACTATAGTCGTGGCTAACTATGGTCACTGGAGAACTATATTCACTTGATAAATATAGTAACTCTACACGTACATGACATCTACAGTCACTAAACTGCTGTAGTCACTGGACAACTGTAGTCAATGGACATCTATAGTCACTGGTCATCTATAGTATCTGATCATCTACAGTCACTAGACAATTACAGTCAGTGGACAACTGTATCCACTGGTCAACTACAG
Source organism: Prionchulus punctatus (assembly GCA_034698125.1). Classification (NCBI taxonomy): domain Eukaryota; kingdom Metazoa; phylum Nematoda; class Enoplea; order Mononchida; family Mononchidae; genus Prionchulus; species Prionchulus punctatus. Next base: position 10,979 of record JAQGBA010000330.1, on the reverse strand, counting down.
CCACTGGTCTATAGTCTGTGGTCAACTATAGTTGCAGGACAACTATAATGCGACTGACTTGTAAAGCATTTAATAAGTCTAACAACCAAAGCTGCGCCGATTTCAAATCGTACGACGGCAAAATCGATTCGGGAAATATTAATTTCGAAGGAGATTTGATTTTCTTTGGTTGTTGTTCGTTAGAATTTAACTGAACAAACAAGCAAATTTCAAGCACTAGCCAAGTGATTTAGGAGCAAAAAATACTTTTAGTCGAATGTCTTTTTGAAAAGTCCACGCCAACGCCCATCGTTGAGTTTTTCCCTGGCAAAAAGTCGTCGTCGACATTTCGTATACCTGAAAAACAAATAATCGGTCGTCGCCCGTACCGAAACCGTCCAAAAACCGTTTCGTACTTGAACAGATTTTAATTTGTCTTTCAAAGGGTTCAGACTAGATTTTTTGCCAACCATAGAGGTAAAAATTCTACGAAACGAGACAAAATAAATGAACTATAGTTCAACGATCGACTATAGTTTCTAAATAACTATAGATCCCAAAACGAGCAACATTTTACTTAATTTTATCTTTTAAACGAACGCTGTCATCGATGATACGCGCGACGAACGCCAACTCGCCGCCTTCGGCGCTAATCTCGCACGGCTTGGCTACAGTAGCCGAATGCGGCTCGGGTCGACCGAGCCTGAGCATCGAGTGCGGCCGATGCTCAGGCTCGACGGCTTGATTATCGTAGAAGGGCGGATTACACATGCAAAAGTCGAACGCCGCGTCGGGAAATTTACCGACGACGCCGCACAACGTTTCGTTTTCGTCGACTTTAACGACTGAAACGAGCAAACACTCGAAACTATAGTTGCAACGATAATTCAACGGGCTCACTTTTGATTTTGTTCTCTAAATCGTTTTGGCTAACGTTCTTTTGCGCCCAGTCGACGCTGTTCTGATCTCGGTCGCTGGCGACGAACGTCCATCCGCATTGAGTGACGCCGAGTAAAGGGTACACGCACGAAGCACCGGTTCCTGCAAAAAAGTCCCTGGATATCACAGCTATAGTTACAGAGGAGCTACAGTCATTGGACAACTATAACCCCTGGACAATTATAACCGCTGGACAACTATAGCCACTGGACAACTATAGCCACTGACACTGACCAATATCGATCCCAGAAGCGCCTTCGTTCAACCCGTTTTGCGTTAGGATATCCTCCAGCCAGAGGATATAATTTAATCTCACCGGCACGCGAGGCACCAACGAATCCGTCGGCAGATCCACGGATAAATTGAAATCCTCTTTCAACAACGTCGCCGTCAATGCTCGGATGGCGTCCGGACATTTGAAATCCAAAGTGACCTGCAAAAAAGGAGAAAAAATCTTTTCAAAAAATGCGCGGAAAAACAAACGACCGGGTTACTTTTCCGCTTAAATCCAGTCGACAGTGGCGCTTGAATTCGGGATATTTGCTCATCAGCTGTTTGAAATCCGGCGGTTTGTGCCGATAGAGATTTCTCGGATGCATGGACGAATTGGCTGACATCTAAAATCAAGAAATCTACAGTTGTCAATTCAAGTTAAAATCAAGAAATCTACAGATGTCCACTGATTATAGTCGCCTACAGTCCACACTTGTTCATAACGTACAGTTGTTGTCCAGCGACTGTAGTTGTCCTTTGACTAATTGTCCAGTGACAATTGTTTTCCAATGAATATAGTTATCCAGTGGCTATAGTTGTCCATTGACTATAGTTGTACAATGACTATAGCTGTCAAATGACGATAGTTGTCCAGTGACTATAGTTGCCCTTAGTCTACAGTTGTAGAGTCACTGTAAAACATTCATGAATGGAAAAGAGACACATATCGAGCCTTGGCGAGGCGGAAAATTTGTTTTAAAACCACCAAATCTAGCAAAAAACTGTTTTTATTCAATCATTCTGAGCATCGTTTAGAAATGCGGCATCACAGTAATTAATGAAACATGCAAATTCGTTCGATAGTTTATTCACGTGACGCGGAACGAATTTGCATGGCTCGGCGTTAAATAGACGTTTGGCGGCGTCTTCCATGATCGAGCCAGTGCACAAAATTAGTTTGGAATTGTTCGATTTGGCCAAAAATTTAATCGATTCAGCGACTTTTGTAAGACATTCGTCGCTCAAAAATGGCGGGTCAACGATGAAAACGTCGAAAAACGAGCGAAATTCAAGGGGAAATTGGTCGGCCGGAAGATTGTAATCGTAAAAAATGAATTTATCATCGTACAGTTCTTCGAAACGACGGTCGAATTCGAATAAATACGAACAAATTTTCGGCCGGACGCCGTCGGTTTCCGGACAAATTCTCGTTTCATCTAGTTTTTCGCGTAACGATTTATAGACCGTTGGCGAGCAAACGCAAGCAATATTTCCGCCTCGTTCGCTCGCCAATCGGATACATTCGTCGGCCAGAACCTTCGAAGTTTGAGTCGTATACCAAAATTGACTCAATTCCCAATTTTCTGACACTATTTCGGTAGCCATTTTGTCCCGTTCGGTCAAAAATTCATGCAACGCCGCCAGCGTCTCGGCCGACAGTTGCTCTTCATCCGCGTTCAATATTTCCTGGGACATTCTTCGAAATACAAAATTCTCGACGGAAATGCGAAATTAATTTCTTGCATTTTCCAAAATCCGATTCTACAATAATCCTTTGATCAAAATCGTGTTGCGTTGAGGTAAGGCAGATGCTAACTTGCACATTATCGCAATAAAATAACGCTAAAATTTAAATTTCAACTTCCGCGAATCGCATTTTTACAGTTTTACTAACGCCGCGCGGCGATTTTACATTAGAAAAATCGAAATAACGGTCGAAACCCGTAAACGTACAGTTAACTACGATAAAGATAACGCTGAATAGAAAAAAACAACAACAAAATTTTCGTATGCAAATTAATTTCTTTTTCAAAAAGACCATTCCAAATTCGATGACGAACTGGTCGAGCAGTCGGACGATGAAAGTTCCGGCAGCGGTTTCGTTTCGGACACGTTTCCTGAAAAAAATAAAGGAAAAGGTGTCGAAAACTGATTCGTAAAAATCATTGGCCAGACAAATATAGTTAATGGACAACTATAGTCAGTAGACGACTATGGTCAATGGTTAACTATAGATCCCACTACAGTACCGTGAGGAAGTGCCAAAGGTTTCGTAGGGTATAGCAATTCGCGAAAATTCTGCCGATGTTTCTTGACGTGCTTAAAGAACGGATGTTGCAGCAAATGGTCGGCGCTAGGTCTGAAAATATGTTTTTAAACTTGCGTATCGGGCAAAAATTGAAACGCGCCGAAAAAATATAAAAAACCTATCGATCGGATTCACTTTCAAACAACATTCGGTGAAATTATGAAAATGATGCGTGAACCGTCGCTCTTTTTGCTCGGCGAAAATTCCGTGAGTATCGGCGGCAGTGTGGTCTAAAAATTTTTGGCACGCGATTCTTTTTTTAATGTTTTAATAAAATGCAAATTACCTGGTAATGTTGTCGCGTCGAGTAAACGAGGCGTCGTTCCGCGAAGTTTCTCTAATAGCATCTGAAAAGTAATTTCGCCAGTGTCTATAGTTGATCAACGACTATAGTTGTCAGTGACTATATTCGCCTGTGGCTGTAGTTATCCAGTGACTATAGTTGTCCAGTGACTATAGTTGCGCGGCTAACCTGCATGTGAGCCATGTCTGAAAAAGGCGGAAATCCGTTGGCCATTTCGCACGCCGATATTCCGATACTGTATATATCCGATTTAGTACCGTATCCTGATAAGTTCTATAAAAAAAACAAAATTCGCGTCGTCTAACGCCGCTAGCCAGCGCCTGGCGCGTTACTAACTTGTTGCAAGACTTCGGGCGCTAGCCAAAGCAAACTTGGCTTGAAATTCGGACTAAATTCGTGCAAAGTTTTATTGCGCTTGCCGTGACACAGGACGCTGGTGGCGTGACGAAATCCGGTTAGACACACCCGATTGTCGGACGAGATCAAAATGTGACTGCAACGAATGCCTCTGAAACAAAAAACGTGACTTACTATTGTACTTAACGAGCAAAAATCTCATTCTTCGAGGCAACTACAGTTAAGGGATCCGTAGTAACTATAGTTCAGGGGCGACTATAGTTACCTATGCACGAAATCTCTGCTGTGAATGTACTGTACGGCTTTGATGATGTCATACAGTATCGTAACGACGGTCGGCTCCGGTAAGCCGAACAAAAATCGAGCGTGATGAGCGTGGATTAAATCGGTGACCGATCCTACACGCAAAAATGCCAGGAAACCGTTAGTTTCACGAATTTGCTCGGTTTCGAGCACGACGAGACGCGAAATTTGCTTATTTACTCACCAAAGTCGAAAAGGGGAGAAACGAAGCATAATAGATTATTGCAAGCGAACGACTCGATGTAGGGCAATATGTTTTGGTGTTTCAATTGTCGTAGAGTTTGAATTTCGTTCTGGAAAACGAAAAATCCGTCGGCGAAAACGGTCTAACGAGCAAAAATCGAAAACTTACTTCCAAAGTAGACAGTTGCAACGCCGATTTGTCTAACGGGCAAATCCTCACGGCTAATGAACAATCGGTGTTTCGGGTTTTAGCTAGGTAAACGTTGGCCGCGCCCGTGCACGCTTTTCCTGAGGGAAAAACAAAAAATGGAGCGGTGCCGATCGACGAAACGAGCAAATTACGAAACTTCCCTTACCTATACAAGAAAAAATTAAATAATCTCGCAACTCCATAGGCTTCGACGGTTGCTGCTCATAACGTTGCGTAACCATCGTTGAAAAGTTCCATGAAATCAAACGAATCAAGAACTTTCGACTTTTGACAAATTTTGAAAACACACTTTTTACGGGCTCATGCAATTTTATTACGCAATAAAACAAAAAATATGGTTGTTTTGTAGTAGGAGAAAATTTACTTGATTATCATATAACACTTTAAATGAGTCAGTTTTAAAATTGTCGTTGTCGCTGGAAGGTCGGGTTTAAAAATAACACAACAATGAAGACTTTACTCTATGAATTTGGTGGAGTACTTGTGATTTGTTTATCGGCAATAAAGTTTATCAGAAGCGACTGAACCGGTTGGCATGCAAAGGAACTTTTCTCTACTGGTTTACTTTAATGATATGGTTATCAGCATTAGACTGCATGTTTTTCGTTAACTTACAGCGTGCTGCTGATAGCAAATAATTGAGGTTAACAGCCAAAAAAATCTCAAGAGCCAATGGGTTTTTTCTCAACTAGATTGTGTTTGTGCCTTTTGACATACCTATTAACTAGATTGCACTCATTCGGCTCCTTGAAGTGAGCATTTCTGCCATCTATCACTACTACAATTTTACCAACTTTTCATTACGGTATCATTTTTTATTATGCACTCAAGCATTTATCTGCACTTATTTGGACATTTTACGATTGATTTGATAATAATGTTCAACTGACATCGCATCATACAGAATTCGAAGTATATTAATTTTCAAGCATAATTCATCCACCAAATAGTGTAGATTGTTTGATTTTCTGCTTAGCCGGCTATAGGCAAAATCGAGTAACCGGCGAATGCCAAAAGTTTAAAGAAAAAAACGATATCTATTCACAAACTGTCTTTGGATAGTGAATTCCAAAATCGTGCACCTGCATTGTTTCATTTCGTTAAGTCACAGTCAAAGAAAGTTTCAGGTAACACCAGCATTCAGGTAACACCCACAAATCCTCTTGAAAATTCTAGAAATGCGCCTCAAGTCCGAGAAATTCAAATATAATTACCATATCTAACCCAGATTTAATTCAATTTTTATTACATTGGTATAAAAAACGTGTTAGTTTTTGTTGTTCAGAGTAAAATCATCCGCATTTCGCTGACTTTGGCGAACCATAGCAGGTCCAGTACGATTTTCCTTTTTTACTTTGCATTGTGATCGATGAACCGCCTTGAACATTGGCAATAATAGTTGAGCCAACTTTCATCCTGGCACAACTTTTGTATCCTTTCTCTGCGATTCTTGCTGAGGGTCCATACGGCACTTCTTCGCTCAGCGTCTGTCTTTGCATTTTTCGCCTTTAACTGTGAAGGCGATACTATCACCATTGTATATGCAAACCAACGAACATCTGAAACAAAAGGTCCAGACAAATTATACTCGCCATTGCTATGATTATTTTTACTGGTTTTGGTTTTGACTTTGGCCCCTGTCCTCCGCTGCCACCTTTGGACATTGCGGTAGAAATCATTGCCAGGATAGAGCAAACAGCTAAAAAGTACAGAGAACATTTTTGTAATAAAAAATTTTTTGTCTTGTTATCCAAACTGTAGTTGCCGAAAATTTCCCAGTTGAAACTTCAATGAAAGCACTTTGAATAAAAGTAGGAAACAATTAAAAAATTTAAAGAGAAAGATATTGCTTAGAAATCAGAAAAACTTTGAATGTTTAACATAACAAACCAAATATCACAATAGCCATTCAACAATGCAAGTCAAAAACCAGAAAATTGAACTGAGATGGCTAACAATTGGATAACATTGAATTGAGATATCTTCTCGTGTTTTTTTTGTTTTCATGTCATCGTTTCCGGCCGTGATCTATTCGATGAAGTGCTGCTGGCTGCTTTCATTTTTGTTTTCATTCAATTAATTCAAGTCGAATAACATTTCCTTGATTCGTACTCATGACAGACAAAAATTTCCATGAGCAAATCAAACTTCTAATAAAACAGAAAAACAACAATAACTAATTAATTAAAAATTACAAAAAGTTGTCACTACGTACCCGACAACTATTATGAACGTGTTTTGTTTTTATAATGTAGTTCGCGAGCGTTGTAATGAACAAAAATATGAATTACTGTTCGTAACTACAATAGTGGAAAATAGTGTTATTTTTAGAGGATATTTCCATTTGTAGAGAGATCTTCATCTTATTGAGACAAAACAAAATAACAATGATATTATTTTCCAAAACAAATAAGTTGATATGAAAAATTCTATAAATACCAACTGTTTGCCCAGAAAGACCAGATTAAGTTTTGTCCAAGAATTTTAACGTTTTATTGAATCGATATAATTTTCAGAAGTAAGCTTGCCATTTTGCTCGTTGTGTAGAAACGCAAAGAATAGTCAACTGAGTTGATCGTTACCTGTCTTTGGAAACTTTTAATGGTTCCAAAAGCATCCATGAAGTTTGATTGTTTGAACACTTTGTTTGATTGTCCTTGATGGAATCTATCTCGGTGCCCATGAGTCTGGTTTGAACTGACTTCCACCATTCGAATGGACTATGGTTGTTCGTTATTTGTAAATAAATATTTGAATTTTAGATGGCTTCAAAATTAATGGCTGTAATTTTGGTTCTCGTTATGGTGCAAACGATGCTCATAGCGGTCGATGCTGACTGCAAATCAAAATGTGACGGCTCTGGTAGTGCGGGCAGTAATTGTGACAATTGCTGCAAAGCCGAACAGGGCAAAGCTCGCGGAAGCTGCAAGGGTCACGTTTGCGCTTGTACAAATTTTTGATTTTGTGCAAACAATGTATCCATTGTCAAGTGAATATTCTGTATCCACTATTGCCTTATGGTCTAGATTTATTTCAGAGCTAAATTTGCATGTACCATGAAATATATTAATGTAAATATTTTTCTTTTACAAATAAACTACTGACCATAATCTTAAAGAAACTTTAGTTTCATTAGTCAGTTTAATTTAGACATCATGTCTGATGTATGTGATACAAAAGCAACCCACCCAAGCAAAAAATACAAAAACAAAGTAAAAACAAAACAAAGCAGCGGGTTTCAATCTTCTCTCTTATTCCTGGAACGTTCGAATCCATTTCCCAGTATCGGTCAACCTTCAATGTTGGTTCATTGACGTCCTAACAAGATTTCCAAAGTTTCCTCGTTTATAAATTGCTAACGATTGTGAAGAGCAACTTTCTATCACAAGATATTTACTTCAACAACTTTATTTTTGTACAGTATTTGTTAGGAGTTACATAGAATTGTTTATGATAAATTGCAATAAGCATAACGAGACAATTAACAAAATGCAGCTTATTACAAAAATGACTAAATAAAAGCTCAACTTTGTTACAAGAGATTTCGATAACTTACATTTATGAATGCGTAATACTTGAACAGTCTTAATATTTGGTGACTTCGTCAACAAGTTAATGCCGCGATATTACTTAATACACTGGATTTATTTCAAATATTCACCACTGCTTTCTTTGGCTTTTTCCTGGTTTTTATTAGATGTTACTGCAGTCGAAATTTAATTTGATCGAACAGTGGTAGGCATAGAAATATAATTTTACATCAAAGCAAAGCAAAAAACCCAAGAACTAACTTGTTTTTTGTTTCAAACCTTTCTTTGCTCAAAACATTTTTCATTTATTCATTAAGGATAAATAAATATTTCTTTTACAGTTCTAAATACACACAATTTCCATGAGCAAATCAAACTTTCATAAAACATAAAACAACAATAACGATAAAACATTGCAGAAAGTCATGTTCACAACATGCCAACTTTGTCGTTCGATCATTCGATCATCTTATGTTTATGATACGTACATGAGCACCAAATATTTTTGTTTGTAAAAGGTAGTTCACAGTAGGTACAAAAAGTTGAATTAGTACGCCATTTGATAGTGAAAATTAATATTGTTTTAATAGGGACTTTCCTAAGATTGTGATCCTTATTGTTTGCAAAGAAAAAAATGATGTCATTTGAAAAAAAAGTTGTTTATGAAAAAGGTGTATAAATGCAAACTGTTTGTTCAAGAATACCAGAATACATTTTGTTCAAGAATTTCTACATTTCATTCCGTTGATTAATTTCAGAAGTAAGCGCGCCATTTTGCCTGTCGTGTAGGAAGGGAAGGGGGTAGTCGTATGAGTTGATCGTTCTACTGAACGAGTTGCAGCGGTCATGTGAAAATTTCAATAAGCTTTGAAAAAGATCCATGATATACATCATCCACGTTGAGCTATGGTGCTAGCTGGAATTCTCACCTGTTTCGAGAGTCAGGTGCGAATCATCTTGCACTGTACTAACGGGCTATTTTTGTATATTGTGAATGAAGTAATTTTAAAATTTGGACTTCAGATGGCTTCAAAATTAATGGCTGTAATCTTGGTTCTCGTTATGGTGCAAACAATGCTCATAGCGGTCGATGCTGACTGCAAGTCAAAATGTGATGGCTCCGGTAGTGCGGGCAGTAATTGTGACAATTGCTGCAAAGCCGAACAGCACAAAGCTCGCGGAAGCTGCAAGGGCCACGATTGTGTTTGCACAAATTTTTGATTTCGTACAACTACTCTGAATCTTTGTCAATTGAATATTTTGTGATCAGTGATGTGCCAAGGTCTCGATTGTAATTGTTGTACACTAAATTTACAAATGCCTTGACAAATATTTATGTAGCATATAATGGAATTCATTTTTCAAATAAACTTTCTGTCCCTAATTAAACAAAACAAAACAAAAGAAAACAATTTCAAGTTCGATTATCATGTGACAGGAAGCAGACAAAGTTATCGGCTTGTAAGGTTAACTATGTGCGGAATAATTAGGTGATTATGCAACAATAACATAAACGTTCAGGAAAAATGAGAAACTACAGGAAAAACTACATAAGTATTACGATTTTGAAAGAAAGAAGAACGAAGTGACATTTTGGAAAGTTTGCCAACAAAAAGCTCTTGATTTGCGACAACCTTACACATTTATCCGCGACCAATTTCCATTTTTTGCAGTTCTTGCAGCTCTAGCGATTTGGTTCGTGCATGGTTTGAAGAAAGAGAAACGATCCATCGATTAATCGATCGATCGCTACATTCCAGCAAGCTCTTGATTTAATACTACTAATCTTAGATACTTGATACATAGTACCGGTTTATGGCGGTTCAATTGGTGCGATTGTTCGAAAATTGAAACAATAGACCTAGTGAGATTATGCAATTTGTCAAAAATTTGTATGTTTTTTGTTTCGTCTTTAACTGTTACGTGCGGTACATTCATTTATCAATTTGCGATATTAAATTTAATTAAACTGTGAAACTTCATGTTATGCTTATCTCCAGACAAACGGAACAATGATAAATAATCAATGGGCGATGTAGAGGCATTAGAAAGATTGTGCACGAACTGATTGTCAGTTTTTATTTAGATAGCGGACAGGCATGTTCCAGTATACTATACTATACTAGAATTATACTGTTAAAAGTTTTCATCAGAAATTTTGGTCCTATGGACTCTCACAGCCTGTATCTAGGTGGCTGGTATTTTACACTATTCCTCGGACTCTTACCTGGAGTCAGGGATGGATAGTACTTCTAACGCGGGTTTTTACTGATGTGAGAATATATAAAGCGCGCCGTATCGATTGATTTTACTGTAAACGACGGCAGGTACGATCGACTTTGATGCAACAGCTAAATCACTGCATAATTTCGCACGGCCGCGTCGGAATACCCGCTTCGCGGTTCGATGCAACACACACGCAGACAGATTTACAGTTTATTTACATTTACTAGCTTATTATATAGATACTAGAAAAAACATTTTAGGCTTATACTATACAATACTCTATTTCAAAAAATTATACTGGAACATGCTGGGTAGTAGATTATAGTAACACGTAATGGTCAGTTTCAATTTTTTTAATTTTTCTGCAAGCTGTATCTTGCCAGTATTAAGTGAGCAATAGTTTGTGCATATTAGCTTGCTTTTCATTCATCACCTTTATTCGATTACACAATGTAACAAAAATTTGTTTCACTTAATTTTTTTTGTTATTGTGTAATTCTAGGGTGCTGATTATAATGGGAATATTTATTTTCATGCAGCATCAACATTTTGGTGTGTAAAAAAAATGTTGGTCCTATGGACTCCCACAGCCTGTATCTAGGTGGCTGGTATTTACACTATTCCTCGGACTCTTACCTAGAGTCA
>JAQGBA010000329.1:0-40632 GCA_034698125.1 Prionchulus punctatus | reverse complement strand
AGCTGAAGAAGGGCTTCAATTTCATATATGTGACACTGCGATAGGCGCGGGGCACCTGGGATTGTTCCCTCGTAAGTACCTATAATGGATGGATTTACTGTAGATCAAGTTCAAAATCTGTTTGTCTCAGCTAACTAAGAATCGGTTTCGCACAAAGATAGACCGGGTTGCTTATAAAATGGTTATAATTGACAAAAAATTTACTGATTTATAAAAACAATTATAATTTCACGTTCGCAGAATCAGTTTAGGACAATACTCGGTGCAAAAACTCCAGAATATTGTACAAAGAACATTATTAAAATGTTAAAATAATCGTGGAAAATTAAAGAAGCTTCAAAACGACTAAGTAGTTAACAAATTTCAGGATACCAAATGGAAAAATCGACAATATCGTAGTATATTGTTTTAACGATGCAGTAACAAAGAAGATTTACCATGGCTTAATGCGAATTATAGTTGAACTATTTGCACTTGTAATAAAATTAAAATAAGGGGGTTTTCTCAAAAATATCTCATAAAGCAAATAAATGTTTCGATATTCCTTCTTCATTTGGTCGGGCGAAACTCATTAACTTACTTTGTTTTGCAAAGGACAGTACTTTATTTTCACATAATCACTAGATTCAGGAAATTGATTGTGTTCGGTGGCTTACTCTTTGTAAGATTTCATGCTCTTGTTACATACCTCGCTACTCCGTAGGATATCTGTGATCAGTCTGCATGAAGCTATAATGAAAATATATTTCCCTATTTTCACTGGGGACATTAAAATATTTTATTCTGAATATTCACTAGCCTTTTTGGATAAATGCGTTGAATTCAACTGATCATTGTTCACACGCATATTCTTTTGGAGTGCGAACAGGACAATTGGCCCGATATAAGACTGCCAAGCGGAGTTTCCCATGGTATAATCGGCGCATCCAATGTAATAGTTGTCCGGTGGATATTCGCTGGTAATATCGAAGGAATAAATACTTCTCGTAATGATAAACGCTGTCCAGGCAAACCAATGATATTTTTTAGAGACAAAGTCGTAGACTGCATCAACAAAATCTTTCCATTTGCACAGATAGGGATATCGAGTGTCGTTAATGAGAGGCAAGAAGAATTTCACCTCATCAATAGTATGACAACGTGTTTTTGAGTCTTTCAGCATTTCGTTTGTGTTATCGAGGATTTGATCCAGCTTGCAACCTAAAACAAAATAAACTAATTACCCTTACGTTGTTAGTGTTAAAACTTCTGCAGTGCATATTATACCCTTGCCACATTTGTTGGCCCCCTTAAAAGGTACTTCAGATTATTATTGGGTATGAATGTGACGATGTCGCAAACGCCAGGTATGCATTGAAAGTGTCAGTTGCGAAGGTGAGAACAAAATTGGGAAAACAGCTTGGAATCTTGCCTTTGCAATCTTCACCATTAAGTTTCCCAATGTCGTGTCAATTGATTTCACTTAAAGCCAGTCAGCATGTTTTCCAGCTGATACTTAAAGCGGCACATATCTTTTAGCTTATTCAGCAAATGTTTGCGTCGCTATCGCGCTATCCACTATCGTTTCGCGGATTTTATCGACCTTTGCCTGGAAAAACTTGATCTTAACACCTTCATCAATGATGACTCCCTCATCTTATTACATTCAAAATGAATGGTTCAATTCATGTACACGAATTGTTGGTCTATTTCTTCGCGCAAATGCTTATGCATATCTTTGATTTGGGAAAAGTCTGGATCTTGTTTGGGCTCCTCTCTTAATTTTTGATATTTCCTGACATCACTCAATTTTTCATCGACAAACGACAATCCAATTGTGTATGCTCTAGATCCTGTGAAGAGAACTGAGAAACCTGTGAACTAAAAACCAGAAAAATCTATCGAGCGAACTTATTTGATAAGCAAACACTAGTAAGGAAAAAAGATATTTGTTGCAAAATTCTTCAGACTGACAGCAGAACGCTTCCCGAAAATTGAGTCCTTCCGTGAATTGGATGGAAAACCGAATCAGCTCATTCCTGTCATGGGGATGCGCGATGGTCGATGGCTGCGATACAAATGACATATACTCCTAACAAAGGGACAGCAAAAGATTCAGGAGTAACTTGATGGTCGGTGTAGTACATTGCGTGTCATAATTATAAGACCAGTTTTATTTTTCGAATAACTTTACGAATTTTGATTCGATTTAAAAAAAATTTATGTCAGATATTCACATCTGTGCCCTGAATAAGCCCTGCAAGTTTCATCCCGATATCTGTAAGCGGCGATTAATTATGCAAATAAAGCCAAAAAACAACAATTTTAAGTGTGTCACAATTATAAGACCACTGCTTTTACCAGCTAACAAAACGCGCTGCACACAATTAAATAATTGCTATGACCACCATTATTGCGGATCACTTCGAAAACACAATTGGGCAATGAAATGACCAGCTGCTGAAGTTCCATTATCGTGATGCTAGCCCATTCCTCCATGATGGCGGCATGAAGCTGATCGGTGGTCTCAAATTGACGGCCCTCCATGTATACCCGTCGCACCAACAGGCCCCAGAGATTCTCGATGGGGTTGAGATCCCGGGTACAGGCTGACCACTCCATAACCGTCACTCGATTGGCGTTGAACCATTCCATGGTGGTGCGCACACAGTGGATCGGCTATCTCTCGATTATCTTACTGAAAAACCCAGGTGGACCCACTCAGATCCACACCGACGGGCAGTAAATGGTCACGGAGCAAGTTCTGATAAGCGGTGGCGTTCATTCGGCCATCCATGAATGCGATATCGAATGTGCCACCCCACCCGAAACCCGCCCATATCATGACACTGCCACCTCCTTGAAACCTTTTGTTCTTTGCGCAAATCATACCAGTAATACGTCAAACCATCTGGACCATCTAAATTAAACTTTTTTTCATCAGACCATACGATTTTCTGCCACTGGTCGTACCACTGCATATGGTCTTGCGCCCATTGCAGTCGCACCACCTTGTGGCGCGCGGTCAGCTTAGGGCCCATTGGCATTTTGCTAAATTTTAGCGTCAGTGTACTCTTCAGAACTTGATAAACCATTGAACGCGAAGCTGTCAACTGCAATTCTCTTTTGATTTTGCTGCAGGAAGTAATGCGGTTGCTCGCAGCCCTCTGAATGCGTCGCACCTGTCGAGGAGTCACAATTTTTTTGGGTCCAGATTATGGATCGGCTGGAGCTCCGACTCCGACTCCAACTCCGATCGGAGACTGAGTCTCCGACTGGTCTCCGATCTCCGACCCAAATGCCTTCGGAGATCAAAGACTACGGAGATCAAAGACTAGGGGCAAAAGGTATATTCAATGTAACGGTGAGTCATGCAAAAAAGCGTCTATCTGCTTTACTTCGATTGTGGAAGGCGTTAATTAATTTTTCTCTTTCTTATTTGGATAAGCTTACCATTTTTTTTCAAAACATTTTTATTTTTTTGCTGTCATATTTTAATCACGAACGTTTTTGGCTAAAAAAATACAGGTGTAAAAATGCTATCGTGTGTGTTTTGTGTGATTTGACGCGTAAAAACTTTCAAAATTCAGTCTTAATTTCACCCGAACAAAACTTTAATGTAAAGTATAGTCCCTGATCTCTGAATGCTCCCCGATCAGAGACAAACGATCTCCATCCGATCTCCGACTCCGAAAAAATTTGGTCTACGGCCGATCCATAGTCCAGATGACTGTTTTGTACTGTATTCATTGGGATTACTCAAAAAATGTGTAACCACTGTTTTCGATCAATGAATCTCGGCTGCAACGCATCTGTGCGACCATCCTTGTTGATAGAGCAAGGTGATTTGACCTTTCTCGAACTCTGATAAATCTCACCCAGCAACACCTCTTATCACCCAGAGACATCTCTTATTAGACCTGTTATTGATATTGAAACCAGTTTTGTGAATACAGCAAAACTAACTGGTCTTATAATTGTGACACACTTAAAATTGTTGTTTTTTTGGTTTTATTTGCATAATTAATCGCCGCTTAAAGATATCGGGATGAAACTTGCAGGGCTTATTCAGGGCACAGATGTGAATATCTGACATAAATTTTTTTAAAATCGAATCAAAATTCGTAAAGTTATTCGAAAAATAAAACTGGTCTTATAATTATGACACGCACTGTACCTGATGTGCAGCGAAGGGGATACGCCAGTCCTCCCTACAGTGCAAAAACTAGCGGGTGTATACCACATCACTGTTGAACAAGCGAAGCTGTAATACTCCTACAAATGCTTAGATGTGAAAAAATGGCCTGTAGCTAGAAAGCAATGATTTTGCGAGAGGTCGTCCACTTAACAACCGAAACATGAACTCATTTTACTAATTATTGGAACCATTTTTTGCATCATGTTTTGTGAAATAAATGCATTAGGCGCAGGGAACTGTACATCTGGTCGCACTCATCAAATCATGTTTTTTTAACTTACTGTGCTGGTAGAAAGTTTTTTCAGCGTTTTCGCATATTCGTGAGCTTCTATCACGTCCTCGAGGGCCTATTCATTCTTCGCAATATCACTCTTTAATTTTTTCGTCTTTTCGGTGTCCGCGACGTCAGTGCTTAAAGTGGGCTGAGTCCCAACGCTTCGAGTTTCCACCAAGATGTTCACCAAATGCAAGGTTGGCGAATTTGCAACTGCGCGTCGCGAGTACTCGCTCATTCAACTGTGTAATTTGGGACACTCATGAAATTTTGTTCGTTTTCAGTTTTTAGAAGCGAAAAAAAACAAAAAACAAAGCAACAAGTTTGGAAAACGAATCGCTGCAATCGAACGTCTTGGTGCAACTCCTGACAATGGAAATTATTCATGTTGGGTCCATGATCCACATGATAAATGGTGTAAAATTAGCTACGACAAACTAGTAGCTTGTCAAAAAAAATTTGCGGATAAATTGGAGAACATTTATGTTTTATTTTGCGGATTTTCGAATTATGTTTTTATGTACAACAAACATGTACAGTCAAAGTCAAATAAGTGCAAGCCAGCTAAGTGCAATTTCCAGATAAGTGCAACATGTTCTCATTCCTCATTTTTTGGCATATGTTTTATGTGTAGTTGCAGTTCAGATAAGTGCAAGTCGGATAACTGCAAGAGTTGGATAAGTGCAACGATTTTTTAGGCCCCAACTCCCATTTTACTTCGCTTAATTGCAATTTTTGATTTATTTTTATACAAGTTGCTCCCAAATGTGCAAAACGTGCTGCTGCTTATATTAAAACAATGTTAACATAGAAATTCTTTTTTTTGTAAAATATAATTAATTTTCTTCATCTCTAAATCGCTGCAGGCAGCCGTAGCAGCTTACGAATATATTTTTTAATATACCTCCTATTTTTTCGAAGTAGGAGGCATATTAAAAAACGCCTCCTACTTCGAAAAAATTGATCACTTTAGACTTTTCGGAATACAACGCCTTTTATGAAGTCAAAGATATGATTGAAAAAGAATATTTTAATTCAACGTCGTCAAAGCAAAATTACACATTTTTTGTTATAACACAAATGATGATCAAGCGGTCTCAGTGATTATTGATTAATAACTCTGTTAAGATATATCTTGTCAGGATTAGAGAGCTTAATTATTACATTAATTTACATTAATCAGAAATCCATTTCGATAGATCAAATTTTCCTGCATTCTAACCGCATCATTTTTTACTAAAATAAACAAAAAATTGAAATTTGGCGAATTACATTTAAATTTGAGTTCATATTTCATTAAACGATGTCGTTATGCAATAAGCAATCAACATCTAACCTGCATATCAGTATAATAATTTTCTTTCTAGTTCTACAATAGTACATTTTTAAACATTACAAACGATAAAGAAAATCAAAAAGTTAGCGCAAAACATGCAAAAATACTCGATAAGGCTGTATAAGTGGCGTCGCTTACGGTCGCTTGTTGGAAAAAAACCATGGGACTAGCATGGAAAAATGCCTCGATCGGCGAATAAGGTTGATATTTTTTACCCTTCCGGATGTAATTTCTTAAAGACGTTAAAGGATGGGACGAGACGAGTCCTAAACAACTTTAAACTTTAAAGTCCTTTCGCAAGTACGGTTTGAATAAAATTACAGTAATCCTCAAGTTACAATGCGCAATCTGCACTCGGATATTGATTTTCGACCATGCGTTTAGATTCAGGTAGATGTTTGCGTATGTCACCCTGCATGCTGAAAAAACGTTATCTGAAGGATTGCGAATTTTAACTTTCGGGTTACTGTACTTTTGTTTCAGTTGTGAAAATACTATAGACTTCCAACATCTTTTCCTCATTTATCGCGGATTAATCAAGTTGAGATTAACTGACCGTATTCAGGTATTGACTTTTCGAACATACAGTTAATTTGGTCTCTTAAAAATCAATATCTGAATACGATTGCGATATGAAATTCAGATTCATGTTCCCCGAACCTTAATTTATATTTTTTAGCGCCGAAGACGCGAGCAGTTTCACCCCTCGGAACTTATTTTTACTCGTTAAGTATAAAAACTTTACCAAAATAGAACACGAAAACGTCACGAACGGCGAAAAAAATGAAAAAACATAGAACGTTCGTTTTGCATTATTTTTTTGTTGATTGCGTAATTCAAAACGAGAAAAAACAAACAAAAAAAACAAAATAAATAAAAATTATATAGCTATCTAATATCATCATTTAGGAAAAAAAATTCGCGACGCGCTTAGACGAATTTAGAACCAAAAATAGAAACGAATTCGCCTCTTAAATGGACGTTAAAATGTTCACATCGGGTTAAAAATCGAAACGAAAAAGAAGAAAAAAGTACGTAAAATTTTCTCGAATTCATTATGAATCGAAAATTCGATACGATAGGAATAAATAAAAACGACTTTAAGCGACATTTTCAAACAAAAAGACTCGACTGGCCAGCGGCTTATCAAGCTACAACGCGAACATTTTCTCGTCTTCCTCTTTTTTTTCCTCTTGTTTTTTCGCCGACGCGTCGTTCGTTTTTTTCGGCAACTGTTCGGCGGCGGCGGCGCGCTGAGCCAAAAACTGATCGAATTCTACAAACGAAAAACATTCAAATTCGAGATTCACGATCACTCAGTATAATTCGTTACCTTCCGAAGTTTCTTCGGCGTTCGGCACAACTGCTCCGGGCTAAAAAAAACAGATAAAAAAACATCACGAATCACGAAAATGAATCTGAATCCGAAAATCAAGTTTACGTTAGCCTTCAGCCAGGCTTCCATTTCGGCGATTTCCCGCTCTTTGTCACGTACCTTCCGAAATGGTAATAGTCAATTTACACGACTGTAGTTGCGCCGAGCGTAGTTGATGATAAACTATAGTTACTACTGGACTATAGTTGAACAACGGACTATAATTTCTATCGAACTATAGTTTTACCAGAGCATTGTTTTCGTCCATGTTTCTGCCGCCTTTTTGTTGAGCCGCCGTTCCGAGACCAACGTCCAATTGATCGATGGCCGTGTTATCCTGGTAACTGCTACGCCTGCGAATCAACAAATTTTTTTCATCGCTTACCGATGACAAAATCTACAGTAATCTAACTCTGGTCGAGCCGCCTGTTGTCCCATCGCCACTTGCGGCACGTCGCTCAATCGAGTAGCGGCGTTGACGCCTCGAAACGAATCACGAAAATGAATACGAATCCGAAAAATATTACGATTCACAAAACGTACTCATTCCTGCCAACTGGGCGCTCAAATCTTGTTTGGAATTGTCGCCGCCGAAGTCGATAAGTGGCGCCGCTTCCGCAGCCGCCGACGGTCTTTGCGGGGATACTGTAGCCGCCGCCGTCGATTGTTGCTGATGCTCAGGTTGATTACGGTGGGAAATGTATCGTTCGTATTTGGCGAAAACGTTGTTCATTTCGTCGTTGATTATCAAAAGTTCGCCTACGAATCAAAACAAAAACAGTGTCGTCATTCCGTCCCGTTCGGTGTCCACGATCGGTCTCACTGGTCACTTCTTCGTTGGCGACGCGTTGCAAGAGTTCGACCAGTCGGTGTTGCATTGATTTACATGTTTGATACAATTGCTGAAGAAGAATAAAAGAGACTCCCAACGGTAACTATAGTTTAAATTCAACTATAATCCAAGGATGAACTATTGTCCATTGGGAACTGTAGGCTGCAAAAAACTATAGTCCATTTCAATTATAGTTCACTGGCAACTACAGTCCATGGCAATTATAGTCAATTGGCAACTATAATCCATAGACAACTATGGTCCATTGACAGTTATAGTCAATTTCACAACTACAATCCATTGGCAACTATAGACCATTAGCAATTATAGTCGATTGGCAACTATAGTCAACTGGCAAGTAAAGTCCAAGCAACTACAAACCGGTCAACTATATTTCAACGGCAACTGTAATACAAACGACAACTAAATTCCAAACTCAACTATAATTCAAATGTAACTATAGTTCAATCGCAACTATAACCCACAGGCAACTATAGTGCTCGGCTAACCTGCAGTAGTTGAAAATCTTCGGCGTCCTCTTTGCCCGGATGCAACTCGGCGAGCATTTCGCGAAGGACTTTTATATTGCCGTTGACGATGTCCAACTCGCCGCGCAATTTCGCCAATTGTTCGGGCGACGGATTCACAGGGCCAACGGCGGCGGCGGCGACCCCGGTAACGACGGACGCGGGCGTGGAATGTGGCGTGGGCGGAACGGTTCGCGGCTAAAAACGAAAACGAGTCGTTGGCAAAAGCGGACGGAATCCGTCGACGAAAAACAAAATTCGCATCGTACGCTCGACGTTGGCGGCTGCTGGCGTTGCACCGACGGCGGCGGAATAGTTTCGGGTACCGACTAGATAAGAAAATAACAAAAAACGTGTTATAGCCGGTGGCTTAACGAGCGAAACCCTGCAACTATAGCCATCGAGAAACCCTCTAAGAACTATTAAAAACTATAGTCTTTCGAGAAGTACCCTTTGCGGCGTGATTATCGGCGCCATGGTATCCATGTCCGTCATCGGGAATTCGATACCCTTCGATTTTAGATCGTCGTAAATTTCCACCACGCCCTTGTAATCGACAAGTCCGCGAAAAGCGTCCGCCCACGACTAATAAAAACAAAAAATTGCCCGATTATTCGATGGCTACGACACTAAAATTGTTTTTCCGACATGCTATCGCGCTCAAACCAAGTTTTTCCGATTTTTGCTCGTTTTACGACAGGTCAGTGCACGAAATTTGTTTTTTCTTACTTGAATCAAGCTAAGAACCTTCTCTTGGACCAACTGGGGCGGATCGAACTTGGGTCCGATTAATTTCACTAAATCTTGAACGAATTCTTTTTGCGCGATCAAATGATGAAATCGAGAATCGCAATTTTTCACGCACGTTTCCAAAACGGTCAACGTGTACATGACTGTGGAATTATTTTTTCCCATCGCCATTTGCAAGCGTTTTCTGATGGCCCGAACGGCGTCCCGGGGTCTAAAAATGGCGGATTGTTAGCAAATAAAACAAAAAAAATCGCCTGGACATGTTATCCTTCGGGCAACATGCGAAAATTGCACGAATCTTAGCAAACAAAATAAAAAAAATCGTCTGGATAAGTTACCCTTCGGGCAACGTATTGATCGCGTCGCAAATTTCGATGTTCAACGCCCAATTTTCGCTCGGCAACGCCGGATCGGTTGCTTGCTCTGCAAAATTCGCTTGTTCAAATTTAGCGACACGAGTAAAAAAGTGAAACTAAACTTGAGAAAAAAATTTCAATTTTCTTACCGATCATTCGCCCGATGGTCGTTCCGAACGGATTTCCTTGAAAGAATTCCGTGACGGCGGTGGCAGCTTCGCGCGCTTGATCCATATTTTATTTCTGTTTTCGAGTACAATTTTCGAGCGGATGAAAGTTGTTTTTGCTTGGAAAAATCGCTAAAAAAACAAAAAAACTTGCAGAATTTTCGCCTTTTTGCTGCCAAAAAATGAATCATTAAATTGAAGTCAACCAAAACGAACCTGAAAATCAAAATGTCAACTAATCATTAATTACGGTGAACGAGCAACTATACTCGCTGATGAACTGTAGTCAAAAGGTATCTATAGTTAATGATCAACAATAGTCAGTGATGAACTATAGTCACTTGACAACTATATCAGTTAGCAGCTATAGTAAATGAAAACCTATAGTCGCTTGACAGTCAGTGGTGAACTAGTCACTGAACTACTATAGGCAATGGGCAACTGTAGTCAATGAACCACTATAGTTACTGGACAACTACAGTCACTGGACAACTATAGTTAAAGAAACAATTAGTCACTCGCATACTATAGTCACTGGACAGCTGTAATCACTTGACAAGTGCAGTCAATGATGAATAGTCCCTGGACAACTATAGTCTTTGAACAACTATAGTCACTGGCTAATTGAAATAGACTACGCGTTTTTTGTTCTAGATATTTTTCGATTTTTATTCGCCTTTTAAAATTTTTTTCCATTGATTACACGTTTTGGCAACGTTTTACGAAAAAGAAAAACAAAAAAAAGAACGACCGACCGACATACCAAAAACAAAACAAAAAATTAAACGGGCCGCGCCACTTTTCGTAACCAAAAACGATTTAAGGAAGAAAAAAAGAGAAAAATATTGTAGAAATAAATAATAACAAAAAAAACATTACACGTTATTTAAAATTAAATTGAAATAAGATTTTTAAATGAAAAAAAATTTAAGAACTTCTTTATAAAGAAATTGTTTTCTAAAAAACAATAATTTAACAAACAAAAAAATGTAAGTTTCGATTCAACAAAAACAAAAAAAGGAGCACGCCAACGAGCTGAAAATGTCAACGACCGGACGACGTGATACGCAGGTTTTACAATTCGCCGCCATCGTGTTTGTGACTTTTTTCTTCTTCGTCGTCGTCGCCTTCA
This sequence comes from Prionchulus punctatus, assembly GCA_034698125.1. Classification (NCBI taxonomy): domain Eukaryota; kingdom Metazoa; phylum Nematoda; class Enoplea; order Mononchida; family Mononchidae; genus Prionchulus; species Prionchulus punctatus. Next base: position 29,706 of record JAQGBA010000329.1, on the reverse strand, counting down.
GCTTCCATAGCAGCCTTGTCCTGAAACAACAGTAGAAATATAGTTAACGCGTTACTAGTTCAGTGTCTTAGTTCTTCCTCGACTTACATCGTCCGAAGGTCCGGCACCCTCTTTGCCGCCGGAATCCAAAAATTTCGTGAATCCTTCCAACGTTCGTTCGCCGGTATAATCGATGACCTGGGCAAAAAAAGAAGGAAGTTTCAATCTTCTGCTCGTTACGCCGCTGACCAGCGCATTATTTTTGCTCGGCCGGCGCACTTTACGTACTTTATTGGAGCCGGCCGGGAAAAACTTGATCGTCGGGAAAGATTGCACTTTAACATCTTCGAGTTCGTTGGCGGTCGAATCGATTTTTGCGATGACGATAGTTGGATCGTTTTCGTATTTTTCGCCCAATTTATCCCAGATCGGCGCCAATTGTTTACAATGGCCGCACCACGGAGCGTCTGTCAAAGAGGAAAGAAACGGATTTTTGCTCGTTTCGTCGATCGAAAAACAAAAAACGTGCGCCTGCTCGTACAAAATTCGACCAAAACGTTCTTCGTTTGATCCTTGGCCACCGAATCGAAATTCTTCGACACTAAAACTTTGACGCCCGTCTTGTCCCAATCTTCGGGAATTTCTTCGGACAACAAATGAGGCTAAAAAACAACAACAATGAAATCAATTTATTCCCGAAAGTTGTCTGGTGAAGGCATGTTTTTTGTTTGTTTTTATTACTTTCAGTTTCTTGTCCAGATAATCTTGAGTGAATTTCGCAATATTATCCGTGGTAATTTCGGTGAAGGTAGGTTTGTATTTCGTCATATCTTCTTCCAAAGAAATTAACCTAAAAATTTTAACTATAGTTAGTGATCAACTATAGTTGTCCAGTCAACTATAGATGACAATAAACTATATACGCTGAACAACTATAGTTTACCGAATTGTCGGAAGATCATCTTTTTTGAGACCGAAGAATTCCGTGATTCGCATGTTGTCCTCAATGTCGGTGTTGATAAGTACGAACAAAATCTACATAAAAAAAACAAAATTCGTGTTCATTTTTACCCTAAATCGTGCAGATTTTCGTTTCGTTACTTTTCCTTTGAATTTCTTGGCTGCTTCTTTGAATGCGTCGTTCATTTTCAAGAAGTCGTCGGCCGATTTGCTTATGAATAATAAATTGTGCGATTTGATGTCGCCGCCGAATAATTTTCCAGCTGTCTGCAGAAAAAAAGTTATTTCAACGAAATTAAAAATTTGTTTCGTTCGAGTGGGTTTTTGAAAAAATAGCATCGTTCAATTAGCCCAAAAACAAGATAAACGTATTTTTTCATGTATATCGTGCAGTTTTTCGAAATGTATCGTTTTGATGAATTGTTTAATTCCATTTCGGGCGATTAAAAGCATTAACGTTGCACGATAATTGCTTTTTAAAGCGAAAAACTTGTCATCTATAGTTGCGTTATCGTACGAAAACGGAAACAAGCGAAAAACATCGCCCAACTATTGTTTTTTTTATTGTTTTACGAAAAATAGACAGTGGCGTCATCGCTTACCTCTTGCGTGAAATCGTTGACTAAAGCCAACGAATTCGATTGTATCCACGATTTAAGCGTTTTCGCATCGTACTCGCCGTCGAAGTCGTTTCTGCCTTCGTCGAACTGAAAAATGCGCAAATGAACGCTGGGCAAACAAAAAAGTGACTAGCTATATTAGTTATCCAGCAGCTAGCTCAACAAAATGAGACTAAAGTTGTTCAGCTCTTCACCGACTTTAGTTTCAATTTTTGCACGTTTCTTCACTGTCTACGACACGTTTTTTGTTTGTTTTTTTCGATACCTTTTTCAATAAAACGATGCCGTCTTTGTCCATTTTGTATTCTTTGAAGATATCTTTATCGGCCGTAACGCCGAACTGTACGTCGTCCATGGCGCCGGCGACGTCGAAGTAAACTTTGGCATTATCACTGGCTAAGTTCTAAAAACAGAAAATGAAAAAAAACTAGAATAAATTTGCATTAAAAATCCGCTAACGCGGCTTTTAGTCTCGAAAAGTAAAATCGCCGACGCAGTTTTTGTTTGCAAAAGCTTCGACGTGGATCAAAACGAGTATTAACGTTTTTATAATTTAGTTTTCGACCCCCTCTACGAGTTCGACGCGAGTAGAAACGAAAACTGGCACGTAAACGTAGAAATAAAACTAAAAACTGGTTTCAATCAAATGCCTACCTACGGCGAACCTATTGAACGGTCGGCGTTCTCGAAAATGACATAGAAAGCGAAAAATAGTGAAAAGTAAAGGTCAGCGACCTTAAAGTATCTTTTCAACAAGTTTTTAGTTTTTTTCACGTAAGTATCGAACAAAATCTCAGCCAAGACAGTTTTTTCCTTAAATTGAGCTTGTTGACCCTTTTTGCATGAAACTGAGCTTGTCGAGACGCTATTTTTGTTTGGTGGGAATGTTACCGGGCAATTACCTTGAAGAAACCAAGTACAACAACTGGATTGCTATCTTGGAATGATTTAGCGTCTTCGACAACTGTGAATTCTTTGGCCGCCGGTCCGGTCTTCTTGTTCAACCAGCTGATAATGCTCGGAGCGTCTCGACCTCCTAAAAGACGAATTATTTGTTTTTCAGAAAACTTTTGATGTCCATAAACGTTCAACTATAGATCATTGGATTTTCACTATAGACAATTGATGTCAACTATAGACCGCTGGATTTTGAACTATAGACAGCTGGATTTTCAAATATAGCTTCTAGATTTTGAACTAAGACCATAAGATTTTCAATTACAGACCAAAGGAATTTCAACTATAGTTCACCGGATTTCAACTACAGACCGTTAGACTTTCAACTATAGACCGCAAGATTTTCAACTACAGACCACTGGATTTCAACTACAGGTCTATTGACTTGCAATGATAGGCCATTAGACTTTCAACTAGACTACTGGATTTCGAACTATAGACCACCGGATTTGGAGCGATAGGTCGTTGGATTTTGAACTACAGCTCAATGGATTTTGAACTATATGCCACTTTATTTTCAACTATAGCCCACCGGATTTCAACTATAGACCGCTAAATTAGCAACTAGAGGCCACTGGCTAATGAACTATAGTTGCTCACCGGTGTACTCGGCGGGCTTGCCGCTGCGGAAGAACTTCAACGTCGGATAGCCGCGAACTTCGAATTGTTCGGCCAATTTTGTTTCGACCGTTGCATCGACTTTGCCCAATTTTATATTGCTGCCTTCGTCCTTCAATTGTTTGGCGGCTTTGGCGTATTCGGGAGCTAAGGCCTTGCAATGTCCGCACCACGGAGCGTCTAAAAGCAAACAAAAAACACGCAAATATTTACAGAAATCGACGGGTAAACGCGATTATCTAGTTCGAAAACCGCCGAAACATTAAAAAGCAGACATTTTTCGAGTCGATTTAGCGTTAAATCGCGCATTTTAAACCATTTGAAACGAAACGAGAAAACGTTCGAAACTTGCACTTAGACGACGCGGTTTTTATTTTCAAACGACATAAACGAGCAAAAAACTTACAATATTCGACCAGGACGAATTCGTTATCTTTCAAAACTCCTTCGAAATTCGCCGTCGTTAGCACCAAGACGCCGTCCTCTTCGGTAACGTCGGCCGTAAAAACGGACGACGTCGAAAAAAATAATAAACACAAGAATAATTTCATTATTTTTCCTATCCAAGGCTTTTTTTTAGCTTGTTTTCCGTTTTTGCTAAAAACTAAAAAACACAAAAAGTCGATGGACTTTCGTCGAAACGCGACCTTTTATCGTTGAAAAACGACGAATTTATGCCGTGGAAAGCAAAATTCGCGTCGTCTATCGTCGAATTGTGAAACGTGGCATTCGAAAGGGCGAGACGTGCTGCGACAGGCAGCCGTGTGTAGAAACGATTGGATGGGCACCGAGAAATACGCCTTCGAAAGAAACAGCGCTCCAAACGTGATAAATTTTGCTCGTAATGCGATTTTGCAGACAAATTTTCGGTAGTGACTTGCATGTTATCGTGCAAAAAACTAAATCAACTCATTTTACAGTAGTTTTTCAACATTGGACTGTAGTTGAATATTGTACTATAGTTAAGCATTGTTCTACAGTTGTCCATTGATCAATAGTAGTCAAGTCGAAGAGAAACAGCGCTCCAAACGTGACAAATCTCGAATGCGCTCGTTGAACGACTTCGCAGACACTTTTTCGGTTTTGACTTGCTTGCTATCGTGCAAAAACCTAAATTAACTCATATTTGTAGATTTTTAACTCAACATTGAACTATAGTAGGACTATAGTTGAACTATAGTTGAACAATCGTTGGACTATAGTTGAACTATAGTTGAACTATAGTTGAACTATTTGAGCAATAGTTGGATTGTAGTTTGACTAGATCGTTGGTTTTTAAGTACTCGTTTGTGCCGCAAATTGCCATAAACATTTTCTATCCTTTGCATTCCCGCTGCGGGAACATTACGCAATTTGCCCGTATCGTCGTCGGCTAGCGCAACTTTTGTTATGATTTTGCAATTTATATTGCATTTTTCTTAAAACTATCTAACTTTTGATTAATTTCATTAAATTAAATCGGATATTTATCGTAAAATGGTAAAAAATTTTTCAATGAAATTAGTTTTTGCTCTATTTATTCGAAAATTTACTCTTTTTTTGCCTTTTTTTCTGTTTAGTTTGGCATTTTTCCACCGGCCGAAGTTCGCCCGTTCAACGCTCAATATAAATGTTACTCGATGGCAATGTGGCAATCGAATTTCTCCGACGAGAAAATCAAAGACATGGAGGACGGCGGAAAAAGTTGCGAAAGAAACATAAATTTGCTCGTTAATCGCAATAGCTAGTCATTTATTTTGTTTTCTGTTTTAGTTTTGCTACCGCACAGCGCTCTCGACTGGCTAAGTAAAGAAAAAACTAGAAATTTGCTCGTTTTTATCGATTTCCAAACAGAAAATTTGTTTGTTAGCTCGTTTGCATATCAATTATCCGATGTTATTCAAAATAACGAACATCGATCCGGCTCACAGTCGAGTGACTCACGCCGGGGTCATGGAATTTCATCAGGAGGAAGGAAAATGTTTCATGCCTTATTGGGTTAGCAATCAAGTTCGCTGGACAACTATAGTCTTCGATTAACTATAGACATTTAAAAACTATAGTCGTAGACCAAGAACCTATAGTCGTATTAAATATAAACAGTCAATGAACTGTAGTCGCGCTTGAACTATAGCGGCAACTATAGTTCTCGTTTTACTTTCGTAGATGATGCGAAATTTATTTTTGGCCGAAGGAGAAATCGTCCAAGTTGAATACGCCAGTTTGCCCGTTGCAACTTACGTTAAGTTCAAACCTCAAAGCGCCGATTTTTTGGACATAACTAATCCTCGAGCCGTGTAAATCGTGCAAAAAATTGTTTCATAAGATTTTTTGAGATTGAATTTTTTATTATTTCAGATTAGAATTGAAATTGAGAAATTTTTCGTGTTTAACGAAATCGGACATGATCGCGATCAATTATAACAAAAAAGTAACGACAAACGATGGTTTTTAAAACAAATTATCTGCCTTGATTCGTGTTTATTCGGGTCAGATTTACGAACTATTGGTGCAAGATTTAAAGCCCGGCGCTGCCGTTTCGATCATCGAATGCGATATGAACGTTGAATTCGATGCGCCTGTCGGTTACAAGGAACCGGAGAAAGTGTTTCGAAAAATGGACCAGCCGAAAGTAGGTCAACTATAGTTGGATTATAGTTCCTCAAATTAGAACTATAAATCCACAAGTTAGAACAATAGTGGTCAACAGTTCTTCAAATGAGAACTATAGTTCCTCAAATTAGAACTACAGTTGGCCAATAGTTCCTCAAGTTGCAACTATAGTTTCTCACAAAATAAATTTCAAAAAGTTAGAATTACAGTTCTTCTAAGTTTTAACTGTAAATAGTTTGGTCAACACTTCTTCAAATAAATGAGAACTATAGGTAGGTCCTCATGTTAGACATATAGTTCGTTAATAGTCTATGAAAATAGAACTAACACTATCCTCAACTTAGAACTATAGTTGATCAGCAATTTTTCAAATGAGAACTATAGTTGGTCAATAGTTCCGCAAATTATTACTACACTTTGTCAATTGTAACTCAAGTTACAACTATAGTTCCTCACAATAGTTCATAAAAATTAAAATTATATTTCCTCAAGTTTAACTGTAGTAAGTCAACAGTTCTTCAAATGAGAACTATAGTTCCTCAATGTAGAACTATCGCTCCGTAATTTAGAAGTGTAGTTGGTCAATAGTCCGTCAAATTAAAACTAATATTCCTCGATTAGGACTATAGTTACTCTAATTTTTGAACTATAGTTGAACAATAGTTCCTCAAATTATAACTATAGTTCATCGAAACTATGACTATAGTTTCAATGTTGAAGTCCGTTTATTGTATTTCAGCCGGAAGAAGTCCACGAGCCAGCCCCGTCTAAAGCGTTTGCTGTAATTCGCGTTTTGCGAGTTGAAAAACAAATAAACTTAATTGGCTAGTATGGTTTCAGGCATTTTCCGGCAAGGGTCAGCGCATCGACGGCAAAGAAAAACCAACCGATTTACCTAAACCAGTTTCATCAGGCCCAATGAAAAGGTAATTCTCATCGCAGGGTAGCCTGAGCATCGGATCATACTTTAGTTTTTTTTTCGTACAGAGGAATTCCTAATTACGAATATAAACCTGGTAAATTAACGTTCATTCGAACGGTTCGACCCAAAACTTCGCCCGAAAACGACGTAAAAAATAAAATTTCTGCCCTAGCTTGCTATCTAACGGTGCTTTTGCGTTTTAAGTCAGATTCGAAAGGTTTTCAACCGTTCGGCGGCGAAGGTCAAAAGCTCAAGCCGAAAAATCGTTAAAAATTTTGTATTTATTTGTGCAAAAACTTGTTAGATTTATGTTTCGAGCGAAGTAAACGTTTGATTCGCCTTTCGTCGAATAGTTTCAATAAAATGCTCGTAAACGCGTTAGAGACGACCCGTTATTTGCTTTTGCGACACTTTTGAAGTCGCGACGACGACGCGTCGCCCCAGGTGCGTCAAACGAGCGATCTTGACAAAAGGTAACAAATTTTGCTCGGTTATAAGTTGGAAAACAACCGGCTCGACAGTTTTTCTTGTTGAAAACTGTTAAAAAACTCTTGCTTGTGGACGGAAACTTAGTTAAGAAAACAAATATCGCGACTGGTTATCGTCGGAAAATGACCGTTTACGACGAAGACATAACGAAATTGTATATCGTCCATTCGCCCGACGGGTCCACGGTGGTGTTCGACCCTGAGAATTCTCGATATAAATGTTGCTGTAATTCGATGCACGTTCGGTCGGCGTCAATTTTGGTCGGAATCGTTCAATGTCTAGGCGTTATTTGTGCTTTATCCTTGGTGACGCTTAATTATTATAAATTAGGTCAAAATTATTCGACCCAGTTCGCCGTCGGCATCGTTTTCGTTACGCTCTACGTCGTCGGACTTAGTTTATTTTTTTGCTCGTTATGCGCAAAAAACGCCACGTTTATCGTCCTATTTTTATTACTTCAATTTACGACGATTATTTTGTTTTTAACTGTGTTATCGTTTATTGCGCTACAGTTAGCAAACGGCGACACTGTTCAGTTGAAATATTGGGCCGGACGAGGCTCCGAATTGGAAACCGACGTCGGTTTGAGTTATTTGACCGTCGCCGTCGTTTTAATCGTCGTTTGTTCGGTGGCCGTTTTATTTTATATTTGGTTTTGCGTTATCGTTTTTCGATGTTATCGATATTTCGCCGATCGGAAAAAATTTCGAAATTACATTGCCGCTACGCAAGTCGTACGTGTTCCGTTCAAAAATACGCCTCAAAATTTGGACGTTATAGTTCAGAAAGCGTAACAGTCAATTTTTTGCTCGAAAAGCGCTCGGCTAGCGCGCGAAACGTGCCGAAAATGAAGCATTCGACTTTTTGCTTGTAAAACTGCCTCGCCGGTGCTCGAAATTTGTTTTAAAATGTGCTAAACTCGCTATTATCGTATACATGTCACTTAAAAGTGTAAATGATGACGTCACTGTCTAAATAAATAATAAAACATATTTTCGTCTGCGTGAAACGAACAACTGCACTATTTGTCTGGTCGCCGTGTGTTTTCAAAAAATGCCTCAAACTCGCTTGGTCGATACACGTTCCTTGTTTTCCAGTTTTTGAAAAGTCCTCGAGACATTTTTCTACTCGCCTAGACGTCTGCCGAATGAAATCCGTTTCGAAATTTACATTTTTATTGTTTTCGCCCGTTACGTTGCTAGTCGAGCTCGAAAAGCGCGTTGGCTAATCGCTTTGCGAGCAGAAAGCCGTAACTTACGAAAAGTTGGCTAGTACGGCCCTTTATTTGTTTACCATACAAAGGACCATTCTTTTTCTGAACAGCTTCGATTATGATGTATTTGTTTATAAAATATTCGAAAATCTTGTTTTTGATCGTCACGTTATCCGCTTTCGCGTCGAGGCCCAACCATTCGACGGAGTTTCGAATTCGACCCATATTTCAGTCGAACTAATTTCAGCGACGGCGTCCACTTGGTCCTGAGCAAATTTTTGCTCGTTTTTCAAAATTAATGTTACTAAACCGACTCGTTTCGAAAAATAACATAGATTAGCTCATTTTTTTTACGTTTAATTTGCTTTTTATCGGATATTTCGGATTTTTGCGCGGAAATTATAAAAAAAACAACAACGAAAATCATGTCGGGCAGCGTCGCCGTTAAATGCGTAACGGCGTTCGTGCCGACGTCGTCGAGGCATTACGACGACGACCCCGAGGTGAGGATCCACTATACGGATACCCGGTTGCTCGGCAACGGATCGTTCGGCGTCGTCTACCAGTCGCGGCTCGTCGAAAGCGACGAATTGGTGGCCATTAAAAAAGTCGTTCACGATCGGAAGTACAAAATATGTGGATTCACGGTGAGCCAGCGCAGATTTTTTTGTTTTTTAACTCCCTAAGTCGTCAGAAGTATGAACTATCGTCCAGCGGGGTACTATAGTTCAAGAGCAAAGATAGTCAGTTGGCAACTATAGTCCACTGGCAACTGTACCATGAACAACTGTAGTCGATTGGCAACTACAGTTTATTGGCTAGTGAAGATTTTTTGTTTTTCCAGAACAGAGAACTGCTCATAATGAGAAGATTGGAACATCCGAACATCGTTCGTCTGAGGTATTATTTTCATTCCAGAGGCGAACAGGTACGCAAATACGTTTCACTTTTTTGCTCGTAGCTCTTTCTATGAGATATGCTTTTTTGTTCGCCCGTCGTAGATTAATGAAGAATTTTTAAATTTGGTTTTGGAATATTTTCCCGATACCGTATTCAGAGTGGAAAAGGTTTACGCGAAAAAAGAAGTTCAATTTCCATTATTTTTGGTTAAAGTAAATTCGGCTATAGTTTCACTATAGCCACGTAAAATTTATAGTTGAATTTTAGCTATATCTCAGTGCAACTATAGCGCCCGTATTGCCGCTCGTCAACTATAGGCATGTTCAACTATAGTCCTCTACGAACTGTATTCCATCAGACTATAGACCTCTATGAACTATAGTCTCTTTTGAACTATAGTCTTCAATTGAACTATAGTTCTCTATTTTTTAGCTTTATATGTATCAAGTGTTTCGCGGTTTGGCGTACTTGCATTCGTTGCAAATTTGTCATCGGGACGTCAAGCCGCAGAACATGTTGGTCAATTCGGACACGGGCGTTTTGAAATTGTGCGACTTTGGATCGGCGAAATTTTTAATTAACGGCGAGTCGAACGTCTCCTACATTTGTTCGCGCTATTATCGCCCGCCCGAACTAATTTTCGCCTCTCAAAATTACACGACGTCGGTCGGTAAGCAAACTATAGTTGGCTCGTTAACTATAGACGCTAATCAACTATAGACGCTCATCAACTGTAGTCTCGCACTCAACTATAGTTTCGTTGCAGACATCTGGTCGGCTGGTTGCGTGCTCGGTGAATTGTTGCAAGGACGTGCGATTTTCGTCGGCGAGTCGACCGTCGACCAATTGGTCGAAATCATAAAAGTGCTCGGCACGCCTACGTCCGAGCAAATAATGCAACTCAATCCGAGGTACGCCGAATTCACATTTCCGCAAGTTAAATCACAGTCGTTGAACAAAGTAATAATGAAATTTTGCTCGTTCGCAAGTTGGAAAAACTAATTTCGTGTCATCTTTCGATGTTATCGAGTCTTTTGTTGTACTAGTTTTTCTCCGGAAGAGCTCCCGAGGACGCTCTCGATTTGATCGCCAGTCTTTTGGAGTATTCGCCTCGGGACAGGTTGGGCGCGTGGCCGGCGTGCGCCCATAAATTTTTCGACGAACTACGAACGGCGGGCTGTCGTTTGAATAAAGATCGCGAACTTCCTCCGTTGTTTAATTTCACAAAAGCCGGTAAAATTTTCGACTATTCAAATGAATTATAGATGATGAATTGTAGATGATGAATTGTAGATGATTATAGTTCTTTAAGGTTCTATAGTGCGTAAGGGATTATAGTTCGTTAATGTCTATAGTTCGGAAGTTCTTTAAGGTTCTATAGTGCGTAAGGGATTATAGTTCGTTAATGTCTATAGTTCGGAACGGTACGTAAGTGTTCGATGGACTCTAGTTCATACTGGGCTATAGTTGGCGCGGATTATAGTTCGCATTCGACTATAGTTGAGCGATTGACTTACGTTCGGAGGAACTATAGTTCACGAACGACTATAGTTATCCGAGAACTATTCGTTCGAGACTGTTAATTTAGAATTGGACGCCGATCCGAATCTGAATACGAAATTGGTTCCGCCTCATTCACTGGCCGCGACGTCCACCGTTTCTTAGAAACTTAAAAAAAAGTTTCGTGTATTTAGTTTTTTTATATGTATAAAGAAAAAAAGAATTTGAAATTTTAATGAAATTTTTTGCGTTTTAAAAATGCGACGTGCAAATAATAAAAATAAAATAAAGTTAATCTTCACCGTCTATAGTTAAAATTGAGGATTCATCTCGCTGGCCAAAGATTGCCTATTGGCGCTTATTGCTATAAACGTATTTTGATAAGCAACGAAAGCAACATGGACTTTACACTTTCTATACGCGAAAAGCAAATTAAATTATTAGACAGTGCAGAAATTTTGGTTTTCGTCTGCCGAAACGCGCATTTAACTGAAGCGTAATTAAAATTAATAAAAATGAAATCAAAGTAAGCCGTTTTCATTTTACTACGCTTTTTAACTTTTTCAAGACGATTTTTTCGTTTTACAGAGGGCGATTGGAACTCGGCGACGTAACTCATCACAATATTAAACAAATGAAATGTTTGAATCGTGCAATTTTCCCTGTTCATTATAACGATAGATTTTACAAGGACGTACAAGAAGCCGGCGAATTATCGAAATTAGGTATTAAAGTAGGCAGTTTTTGGTCGTTAGACGCTTTAGCTAGTCAATTTTTTAGCTTATTTTAACGATATCGTCGTCGGCGCCGTTTGTTGTCGAATTGACTCGTCGGACGATCGCCGACGGTTGTACATTATGACGCTGGGATGTCTGCCCGTTTACCGACGGCTCGGTTTAGGTAAGGGACGAATTTTTGCCCGTTAATGGCTTTAGACAGTGAGATGTTTTGTTTTTTTTAGGAACTGTCATGCTGGAACACGTTTTTCAATTGTGCGAACGAGATCGAACTATAGAAAGCATTTACTTGTAAATTATTGTCTCACATCAACTATAGACATCATCAACTATAGACGTTCATCAACTATAGGCGCCCTTCGACCATAGACTCCAATTAACTATAGACGTCCGTCAACTAAAGGCGCTCATCGACCGTAGACTCAAATCAACTATAGATACCCGTCAACTATAGACGCTTGCTAATTGAAATAGACAACCGATTTTTTTTGTTTTTCCGTATAGACACGTTCAAATTAACAACGAAACGGCGTTGGATTTTTATAAGAAATTCGGATTCAACGTCGTCGAAGTCGTACAAAATTATTACAAAAGGATCGAACCGGCGGACGCGTACGTTTTGGAGAAGATGGTCAAAGGACAAACAAGTTTATTATCATCTAAAACGTCGAACGAGACCGAAAACGAAATCATCGTCGAGGCTGTTAAAAATTGTGCTTCTTCCGACGGCGGCGAAATCAAACAAGTTTCGAAATTAGCCGACGGCGGCGACCAAAATTCGTCTGGGAAATCAACTTTCGAGCAAATTAGCTGAATAATCTGCGCTTATGCAAATTTGTTTTTATTTTTAATTTCAATTTCTCGAGTTAAAAGAAAAGAATAAAACTTTTTTATATGTACAAATACGAAAAAAGTATGAGAACGAAGAAGGAAAAAACAAATTAATCTTGATGGCCGCTGCTCCATTGGTAGAATTCGTCGTCGTCGGCTTTACGGAGATTTTTCTGCGAGAGCAACTTTTGTTCGAATCCAGTCGATCGATCGACGCCGTCCCATCGATATCCGGGCAAAATCCCGTATCGATTCGGCAGAGCCGGTGGGCCTCGGTAAACTGGTTTATCTATAGAAAGAAAGAAACTATAGTTGACGGGCGTCTATAGTTCATGAGCGACTATAGTTAATCCAGGAGACTAACTTCTACGGAACTATAGTTCACTGTCTAAATTTACCTCGCACGTCTTTTCCTTGTTCAATTCGCTTGATTTGCATGTACTTCAACATCGGATCGTCGGAGAGCATTTGATCCTTCAAATGAGCTTCCAAATCTTCGTCGCCTTCGTAGCGAGCCAGCGGCTTATCCATAACGTCGGCCATTTCTTTCAATTTATCTTCCCGTTCTTTCACTTGTTTAACCCTGAAAATGTTTCAGCCAGTCAAGAATTTTGTTTTCTTTCCATCTTAACGGGCAAATTTCCGTTTCATGTTACCCTTTATTCCAAACTTTGTATTTTTCTTTCATTTCTTCGGCTCGACGTTTTTCCTCTTCGGTCGGCTCTTTTTTCTTTTTCGATTCGGGCACGAAATGCCGACGTTTCACGGTCTCCGCGTGTCGTCCAATTGTCTCGTCCGGCGCCTGCCGATGGTCGAAACGGTCAAAAACGTGAAACGTTGAAAAAACATCTAAAAATACCTTACGTCGGATTCTTTTTTGGGTCTCCTACGAATCGGACTCCGGTCGCCATCGCCGCCGTTTCTCTTCAGCGAACTGTCCGAATCGTGCCGCGTTCTTTTCCGAACCGGACTCTGGTCAGCGACATTTTTTGCTGTTCTCGATACCGAACGGTCTCCGTCGCTGTCCGAATCGTGCCGATTTCTCTTCCGAATCGGACTCTGATCCGCAGTACTTTGGACCGTTCCCGGGCTGTCACTACCCGAGTCCGAATCGTGTCTTGCTCGCCGCCGAACCGGACTATGATCCGCTGGGTTCTGAGTATCGGGATTATCTAAATGGTTGATAGGCGCCTTTAAGTTGATGAGGATCTATAGTTGAGGGGCGTCTATAGCTGATGAGCGTCTATAGTTAATGCGCATCTATAGTTGAAGTAAGCCAGTGAGAAATTTTACCCAAACTTTGCCAATTGGAAACTTTAAATTTTCCGATCATTTGTAATTCATCCGTGCGATTATTAACGAAAACGACGACCGGATTTTGCTCGATTTCCTCCTCGGTCGGTTCCTCGTCGACGGCCAACGGAATCGCATCGTCTTCGTCGACGATTTTAATTCTAATACGACGAAAATAAAAACAAAATTCTAAACACGTTTTTGTTATTTTCGGGCAATTTTTACGTACCTTACCTAGAAACTTTCGCCGATTTCGTCGAATGTTTTTTCTTTTTCTTGATTTTCTTCTCTCGATCGTCGCCGGTTAAATATTTTTTTAAATAATCTTCTTTAGACATTTGGCAATTTTCGAAAATTCGGTTTCGAAAATTCAAATTTTCTACAAAATTAGTCGAAAATTCGTGTCATTTTGACGTTAGTCAAAGCGTAGCTGAGTGTCAGATTAAAGTATACTGTTGGTTACTCAATTGATGGCGTCACCGTCTAAGAAATTTTACCGTGGGAAAACGTTCGGAAATGAAAAAAGCACAAATCGGGCGTAAAAAAAATCAAAAACTCCTAAAAACCTCTAAATATCGAAGAGTGCCAAGAAAACTCTTGTTTTGAGCGCAAAATTTGTTTTTTAGTCGCCGAAACCGTCGAAAAATGCGTAAAACTCATTTTTAATCGGTTATTGTGCTCGCGAATCGAGGAATCGCGGTTCGTTGCTCGCTAATTGGCAAAAACGAACAAAGATTTCGCTCGAAACGCGTCGAAAGTAGGCCAAGAATGAAATCAAACACAAAAAACGCCATCTGGCGGCTGCGACGCGTTTTAGCGCGATTTGTTGAATGAAATACAAAATTTCTATCGTCTACTCGTAGTTTTCGCGTTGTCGTCGACGTTGAGTCACCATCGATGAGCATTCGTCGAGAACAAACAAGCAAAAAAGAATCGAGTTGGCGAGTGAAGAAAAAATGCACCCAATCATCGTTTACTCCTTCGCTTTCAATCGACGACCAATCCGGTAGCGGATGATGATTCATTGAGAAAGTTTTATATAAACGGCGGGTTCAGGCCATTCTCAAACACTTTTCCTTCACTGTCTATTCGTTTGTTGTGCGTTTTGCGGTTCACAACGAAATATCGGTCCGCTATTGCGTCATCGCTTGAAATTGCCTGAAATGTTGTTACTGACTACCGTAAATTTGTCTATATCGTTACCCAACTGTGTGAAATACTTTCAACGCCGTCCATGATCGTTAATTTTGCTGGGCTGCAATTTTGCTTGATTATTGTTTAGCCAGCGAACTTTTTTTGCTGTGATCGTGATTTTTTGTACTGCGACCATGGTGCTGGGTTGATTTGGGTTATCCAGCTTCTGGCCAGTACAAAGATGCACGATCGCTGTCCATCGTTGCTTGCGTAACGATGACGTCACCGGCCAGAATTTCGCAATGAAGACGTCACCGGCAAAAGTTTTCGCAATGATGACGTCACCGGCTAGAAATTTCCGAAACGCGCTTACAATCTTTGTACTTCATCAGGTTCTAGACGGTTTTTCAATGTTTAGAGATCTAGCATCTATTGGAGTACAATAAATGTAAGCGTCCAAAAACGACTAGTAGACTGTGGAAATTTTGTTTCGTTTTCGAGGTAAAGTGCGCAAAAATGTAAATTAGCCAGTGAAAGTGAATCAAAACACGTGTTTTCGAGCAATTTGCTTGTTAATACGCATTTTTTCGTCGAAATGTGTCCGGATTTGCTCGATATCGTGCAAATTTTTGATTGTTCGTTTTTTGGGTCGTTTTCTAATCTATAAAAGGCGAACGGAATGTGGAGAATTGAAAAAATGTTTAAAAACAAAATAAGTGTCGTCTAATGGGCGGGCGCGGACAAATCTTGCGATTATTGCGCGAGGTGTGGGCCGTGTCGCAACACGTTCGACGAACAAAGAAGAAGGAGAAAAAACTAGAAATCGTCAGCAGTTCTCTCCGGCGCGTGATTCATTCGCAATTTTCCCCTTACTCTTTATTGGCTAGCGCACGTTTTTTTTGCTTTTTCACGTTCCATTCATCGTTGCGCAAACAGCGCGTAGGCGACCGTACGCGCCGTTTTTATTGACCGACTCGCGAGCGCATATTTTGCTTGTTACGGCTGCCGAGCGGACGCGAATTTGTTCAAAAAGCGCGGGAGGACGCAAAAATTGGGTTCGCGACTTATCCTTCGGTTTCATTGAAAACGAGTGCGCGCATAGGCGTTATAGAATGCAGAAAATTTGTTTTCCAACCTTTCAATCGGGCAAAAATGAAGAACATTAAATAATTCGACTGTAGAAGTGTCCTGCATGAATCATAGATGGTGAACAACTCTAGTCATTGAGGAACTATGGATGCTAGACTATAGGGAACTAAAGAAACTGAAAGCCACTCAATGAAGCCGTTAATGAGTAATCAGCTTACGTTTCTATTTTTTGCTCTATAGTCGACTAGTTCACGATGTTTTTTTGATTGGAAAACAAAAAACACTGGAGGATTTCACATTCTTTCTGAGTCATAAAGATTACTGAATTACAAAATATGTTATCAAAAGTAAAAATAAAATGTGAATGATAAAGATAAATTTAGTTTTAAAAATTGCGATTCGATTCGAGATTCGCGATGAACGTCACGAGATACATTTGCAATTGAATGTCTTCGGTGTCTGAAGTCAAGAAAAATGCTGGGACGCCTGCCTTTTCCAGCATAATCTAAAAACGAAACGACGCAACTATAGTTGAAATTCAACTATTATCTCTCCGGAACTATAGTCTCTGTCGTTTCAACTATAGTCTCCAGGAAACTATAGTCGACCTGTTGCTGTGCCACCAGCTGATCCAACTCTTTGATTATATTGGAATCTTTCTGAACTAAAGTCTCTTCGGCTTCCTGATCGAACTTCTAGAAAACAAAAAAAACTGCGCTGGCTATCGACGTATCGGGCTGAAAAACGTGTCTGACTCACTCGTAATTCCTTTTCGTTACAGTCGAGTACCATTTGCAGGGTGTTGGCACGATTTTGGTTCCTGACGATCAGGTCTCGTTGTTTTTTCAAAAGTTCCTCTTTGGCGACGAACTGTTGGTCGACCAATTTTTTCCGGCTCGCAAATTGCGCCCGTTCAGTCATGTCTTGAATTTCCTATTGCAAAATAACACTGGTAATAACGTGGCGCTTTCGCAGTGGTCGCGCACGACCGTGTCACGTACTCTAAGCTCCTTGACGATTAGGAATACTGTGTCGTCCAAAAGTAAATTTGCCAACTGGGTAAGCAGGTCGTCAGTGCATCGATTACGGTAGATGATCGGCAGGTCGCACGCGAATCGCCTCAATTGCTCGAAATACGTTGGCGCGTAACCACCGTTTCGACCATTTTCAGACGTCATTTCGTCAAACTATTTCATTCGGTCGAAAAACGTTTAAAAATTAATCAAAAGTAAGAAAAATACCAAAAAACGTCAGTAGAAAAAAATTACGACTAAAAATTTGTTTATTTTCAATACAAATGGGTAAAAAACGTGAACGAAACACGAAATAAATAATAATAAAAAATACGACAAACGCGAACGACAATTTTACAAATCGACATGATTTCGATATTCAAGTTTCAAAGGAAGCTGAAAATCAAAAAATCAAAAATCAATAAAAATCAACTATAGTCCAATTGTAACTAAAGCTTTCAGGCAACTGTAGACGAACAATAAATATAGTCTCTTATCAACTGTAGTCATGTAACAACTATATTTTACATGGAACTGTAGTCTAACTCACCTCGGTCCTCCATCGAGTTCGAAGAATGAATTTCAAACTATGGTCCTTGCCCATCATTTCATTATTGCACAAAACGTCGATCTAAACGACGAAGCAAACAAAATATATCACTCGCCCCTCGAGAAAACGAGCAAATTCACGTTTTACATCTTTGAACCGTTCAGGATCGTGGTAGATCTTTTTGGCAAGGAATTTTTTTAAATGAGTGACCGTCGCTTGAACGGAGACGAGGACGTACGGTTTCGGCAGACCATCGACGCCGTCGGCGCCATGCGACGACGGCGACAAAACTAAACCGACCTGAATGAAACCAAGTTTTCGACCGAAAATGATAAAGTAAAACAATAGCGCTCGCTAATTGTTTCTACCTGTTCTTCGCTTCGATGATAGTCGGTATCCTGAGGAAGGTCGTTGGATCTCATATCCTGATTTGTCGAAGCTAAAAAATCCATAGTAAAGAGTTGCTCAGAGACTAGTTATCCAGGGACTACAGTTGTCCAGTGCTTATAGCTGTTCAGCTGCTATAATTGTCCAGTGGCTATAGTTGCCCAGTGGCTACAGCTGTCCAGTGGTTATAGTTGTCCAGCGGCTACAGTTGCCCAGCGACTACAGTTGTCCAGCGGATATAGTTGGGAAATAACTATATCGTCCATCAACGATATAGTTCAGCGACTATAGTTGTTCAGTGACCGTACTTCTCAATGGTCTATAGTTGTTAAGTGGCCAGTGGGGTCACTGACCCACTTACGGTTGCTTATCATATTGTCGCATGGAATTCCCTGCGCCTTGCTGAATTCTTCGCGTCGAAGCATTTCCTCTGAAACCAAAATTTACCCGATAAAGACAATTCAAAACAAATTTCTTGTACCAAACTAGTCTCAACTAGGTTTACCTTTGTAGACGTTCGGTAACAATTTGTAAACGATGTCCTGCATTGTTCTGTCGTAACTGATGTACTGTTTCGGATGGCTTTGGTGGATCAGTAGCTCGCATTTCGGACAAGTATTCTTCTCCTCCAAGTGCAACAACAAGCAACTTTTGCAAACTAAAAGAAAGAATATCGATTAAAAGAAAGAACTATAGTCGACGAGCAACTATAATCGCTCAACAACTATAGTCACTAGCTGGACCAGTAAAATTACTGCGCAACTATCGCAACTAGAGCTTCCGAACTACTACAGTCTATGTGGCCAACAATAGTCGCCGAAGAACTATGGTTCATAAGCAACTAGTTTTATCGCAACTATAGTTTTAGTGCAAATATAGTCCTCCTATTTTGACCGAATAAAAAGAAAAACTTACACGTATGCAAACATTCCGTGACCGTCGTGGCGTCGATTAAATAACCGCGGCACAGGTAGCAAGTGATCGTATAATTCAATGATTTCATTTTAATTTTTCTCGATTCCATTTTTTTCTGCAATATATCGGCATATAACCGGACGAATTTCGGCGTTTTTTGTAGCGGATTGGGTAAAAATGGGAAATTGAATTGTTGTTCGATGAAATTTCCAGAAAATCACTCGCTCGGGTTACATTTGTGAAGAAACTAGCTCTGAATCAGTCGATTTTCACGTCGTAAACGGTCAAAAATTAGTTTCTAAAAAAATCTTCGTATTACAAGATATTTTATATACATATTCAAATTCGGTGGCAAACAGAAAATATTTTATTCAGTTTATAGTCATATTCAAACAAGGTTTCATGTTGCGTGAATAAATTTCGCGGTCACAAATTCAGATTCGCAAATTTGGAAAACCCTTAAGAGTCGACAACAAGAAGTACTTGTATCATCTGAAATAATATTGTTTTTATGAATCTGATTATGCCGAGGATGTACATTAAGGTGTACCGAATTTACTCGCTTATAAGCTGCAGCTTATACCGGAAAGTCCTTACTGTAGGTCCGGCTTATAAAGAAAGGGAGGGGGGCGTGTAAATACGTTAATGCGATACACATAAAGTTGAATATATATTCATATTCATATGCACTAACAAAACTGTAAAAAATTCTGTTTACACAGGTAAATCGTATTCAAAATTGAACAAGATGCGGCATACCGTAGACGTAATGATTTTACACTCATATTCATATTGAAACAAGATTCAGATTCGCACTAACTAAAGAAACGGCAGCCGGGCACCGTTTTATTTGCTATTAAATCGACTACATTCAATAAAAACGACTAAAACGAAGAACAAAAAACAAAATAACTAACGCCGGAGAGAACTTTCGAGAAAATACAAATAAAGAATTCCGTGAAATTAATTAATTAATTAGGTAATTATGAAAAATTAATTTAGCTCGCTAATAATACGTCCGCACGGATTGAGCAGCGGCGTGCGCCATCAATAGTTCGGCGGCTTGCTTCGTTTCCAAATGATCCCTGGTATCGCGAACCCAGTCGGACGCGATCCGAGCCGGCTCGCCCTTAAGGAGCATCATTAATCTAAAAAAATCGATCAAGCATTATCGATAAACAACCTTTATAAAGCCAGCTACGGTTGCCAACTATAGCGCAACTATAGTTAACGGAAAAACAAAAATAGTCTCGGACTCACTTCACCGCCGATTCGAAATCCTTCTTATCGACGCAATACGAAGCGCGGGAAAGAATTTCGAACGTATCGATTTTCGATGGATCGATTTCCGTGTCCTTCGTCGTCTCCTTTGGCGACGTCCAAATCATCGTCGACTGTATAAATGACAAGCCGTACTGTAATAACGTTCCGCCGTCGTCGCCGATCCGCGCCGTACGGCGACATAACGTATTAACCTGCGAATCATTTTTTGAAAAAAAATGCCGAGGCGCCAAATTTGAAATTTGTGTGACTTACTTTTTTGAATCTCTCAGTCAAATCTTCTTCGCTATAGACGCCGGCGCTCAGTGCCGAGTCGGGCACGGCGTTGACCAACGTGCTAACGAAAGGATCGACGCCGCCGCTCACTTCCTTAATCGTCATAATCTAGAAACAAACTAGGAACTATAGTTTATGAGAAATTATAGTTCAAAATTCAACTATAGTTCTCCAGAAACTATAGTTTAAATTGAAACTATAGTCCAAGGTCGGTTATAGTTCCTAGTAATTATAGGAACTATCAACTGGAGACCCATGTTAACTATAGAAGTCGGTCAACCTTAGACGCCCATCAACTATAGACCCTCATTGACTACAGACGCTGGTCGACTACAGACGTTCGTCGACTATAGACGTCCATCAACTATACACGCATATCAACTATAGACGACCATCAACTATAGTTCCATTCAACTACAGCCAGTGCCCGATTTACTTCATTGGCCAGCGGTTTTCGCCTGCTGTCGTAGTCTTTACCCGACCGCCCTTTAATTATAGCATTTTTCAATTGCTGGCACGCCAACCATAGTTCTTTCGCTCGTCTGTTCGCGTTGTCCATTTCGGCCCTACCTGGAATCAGTTACAAAAACAGATTTATAGAGTACGTCCTGCAGGAATCCTGCTCACCGTCTAAAGCCTGCTCGATGGCCTGCAAGCGAGCGACGGATGACGCCAATTGTTGGCTGAAAATTTCCCGCTCGTTGAGCACAGCCTCTTCCACGTCGCGTTTCGCCTGGACGGACAGCTGCTCGCGCTGAGCCCGCAGGACATCCTCGAGATGCTCGCTGTGGGCGGCCGCCTGCCGACGCAGTTGTTTCCGCAGTTCGTCTTCGAATTCCACTCGCGCCTGCATAACCTGCACGAAAGAAAGAAACGGGTAGAACTTAATTTTTCCTCGATCCGGACGAAAATTTCGACCGAACTGAACAATTTCGCGACCAGTTACCTTCTCGTTGGCGGCCACGTCGCCGTCGCTCTTGGCTTTATCCAATTCGATTTGAACTCGATCGTCGGCCAATTTGGAATAGTCCGCCTTTTGCCTCTCCAACGCCTGCTCGATTTGCTGCTGTCCGCGAAGTTGCTGGTCGGCCAGCTGCTTCCGAAGCTGATCCACGCGCACGTGCGCGTGGGCGATCAACGCGTTCAGCTCGTCTTCGGTTAGTTTCTGCGCGGCGCCTGAAAGTAGACGCGGAAAACAAAATAACCGACCGGCTTTGCGCGAAACGTACACAAAACTGCTTCGTTACGTACCCGATTTCAATTTCGCGTCGATATTCGGCAAGATCGATTTCAATTCGTCGGCGAATTGTTGGCGGCCTTGATCGATTAGATTTTTAAATTCCGTCATAATTTTCGACTCGGTTTGAGCTTTATTTACCTGAAACAGTTGAAGTATAGTTGCTATAGTTGATGGGCGTCTACAGTCGATGGGGTCTACAGTTGATGGGCGTCAATAGTTGATGGGCAACCACATTTAAACAAAGTCTACAGTTGATCAGCCGTCCATAATTTTTCAATTCTACAGTTGTTCAGCGATTATAGTCGATCAACAACTATAGATAAAACTTTTTGACTGACTTTCGCCTGCGCGTCGTCCAAATTGAATGTCATTTTTCCCAAAGTCTGACTGGCTTCGTTCAATGTCACGTTGTCGGCCGTGTCTTTCGAGCTTCGTCCTTCGTTCACCAATTTCCGCAATCGTTCCAATTCCAAACGAGCTTCGTGATCTCGACGCTTCTCCGTGTTCAACGCCGCCTGTACGGTTTCGTAAGCCAACGCGACTTGTTCCCATTGCGGATCTTTTTTCGACACCTAAACGGTCGAATTTCTGACTCAAAACGGTCCTACGGCTAAGACTAACGAGCAAAAAACGTGAAACGTTACGTTCGGATCTTCGACGGCCACTTTCAAAAGTTTCGTATGATTCTCGATGGCGACCACAGCGGCGTCCTTGGCTTCTTGCGACGATTTGACCAAAATATCCAACGTATGCATCGTACTACGCAAACTTTTCTCCAATTCTAAAAACGAGTCAGAGAACTATAGTCGCACAAACTATAGTCGTCGAGGAACTATAGCCACTTTAGAACTATACTCTCCTACGAACTATAGTTGAAAAATGAACTATAGTCACGCTGGCACTATTGTCACTATTGTTCCTTACGAACTTTAGATTCCATTGAAATGTAGTTATCGATGAACTATAGTCAAAATTTAACTATAGTTTTCGAGGAACTATCGACTTTACTTTGATTCAATTTCTTCACTTCCTCATCCCTCTGAACGAGACGTTTATCGATTTCGGCATCCTTCTCGGCGCGTTCGGTTTTTTGTTCTTTACTCTTCGAAGCGGGCGACGGCGCAGGCTGAGCGGGAGCCTGCTCGACTATCTTATCGGCAAGTTTCGACTTGTCTTCGACCTTGATAAAACAAAAAAAACCGCCCACAAATTCAAAGAATAAACGTCACAACAGAAAATTTAAAATTTTTTCACTTCTTTAGATTCTTTTTTCTTTGGAAACGGCAACGACGGCATAGAGACGGATCTTGAATCGGAAAAAAACAAATTTCGCGCCCGAAAATGAACGAAACGAGCAAAAAAACGGTTTTACAAAGGTTTCGTATTGTCGCGCGGTTCGCCGAGTATCGGATGAAGAACGGGTTTCAATTGGGGTACCGTATTTTCGATGGTCTTTCGAAATTCAGGATCGTAATACGCGTATCCTAACGTCCCGACGGCGCCGACGCCGAGCGCGATCGCGGTGGCGGCAATAGCGCTTCCGGTACCATTTCCGTTTCTAAAAATCAACTATAGTTATAGGAAGAACTACAGTCACTTGACAACTAGAGTTAATGAAGAACTATAGTCAATGGACAACTATAATCCCTGAACAACTATAGTACCTGGACAACTATAGCCTGAACAACTACAGTACCTGGACAACTAGTCAATGGACAACCGTAGTCTGTGGACAACTATAGTTCTTGGACAACTATAGTCACTTGCCAACTACAGTTAATGTACGACTGTACTCCTTGGACAACTATAGTTGCTGATCAACTATACAATACACAACTATAGGGTGTTTTCAACTATCGTTTCTTAACTATAGCGCTGAGCTATAGTCACTGACCGTGGACCGCCTGATTGATTTCTAACCGATATTTTCGTTCGAGCCGATCGCAAACCGTTGCAAGTTTTCTAAAAAGACAAAAAATCGGTTGGCAACAATTCGGAATCTTGCAAAAAAGAAATTTAATCATTTAAATCTTTGCAGTTATATTTTTTCCGTAAAACTTACCGAAGCAGAACGTAGCATGTTTGTTTTCGCGGTTTAAATTTTAGTTTTTCATGAAAAATTTCTTCGTTTGCGTTTTGCGCCCGAATGTGAAACTTTCGCGATACGGAATTCGTCGAAAATTTGCAAAATCGTGTAATTTCGACGAGCGCTTACTGTACGTGACGAAAGTCAGGCGTATTTGCAATAGACATCGCAAAACTTGAATATTGTCTGCTAAAATACAAAGTCTCATTTTCGCTCGAAATGGATATGGACAGCGCAGAAAAGTTGTTTTTCCATCTATGTTGCGATACTTTTTTTTGCAACGACTGAACAACAATAAAGTACAACAAACAAAAATATTATAAAAAAACATGAAACATAAAATTCGTTGGACAAAAAAACACAGCCAATAAAAAAGAAAATTCAATTTTTTTATGAAATCTAAAAAAGGCTATAAATCATTGTTCAAAAACAAATTTCTCGTCCAGACATTGTCGTATTTGCGCAAAAAATCAATCCGCATATACAAAAAATATAAAATTCGTTTTTTCGACGAAAAATACAAGTCGATGAGACGGTAAAAACAAAAATGACGACGAAAAAAATGAGATTAAAAACACAAACGAACGAATTATGGACCCGAAAAAGTGAATTGATTTTATGCAAGAAACGAACGCGAGCCGGTCGTTTTGTTTGTTTCATCGACACAATTTAAAAATCGCTTTCAACAACGAATCTCTGCAACTGTCGAAACACGACATCGATATTCCTTCGAATTTTCGCGGGCCAGCGTCTACGGTAAGCTCCTTCAAAATTTCCTCCAAAGGTAAAGCGGTCGGTAAATCCTATAAAAAAGGCAAAAAAAGCACTAGCCAATAGCCTAACGGGTAAAAAGCAAAAACTAGAAGTTGTTCAGCGACTATAGATGTCGGATGGCTATAGATGACAGGGACAATAGTTGATTAGCGACTATAGTTGTTTACTAACTATAGTTGTCCAGTGATTATAGTTTATTGTTGGCTATAGTTGCTCGACTGATCCGCGGCTTAGGCTCACTTTTTTGTTTGCTACGATTAAAACGGGCACTTTTTGCAAACGAGCGTCGGACAAAGCTTTTCTCAATTCGTCGTACGCCGTCGGCAATTGATCTTGCGCCGCAGAGTCGACGACGAAAACTAAAACGTCGGTGTCTTGAAAAAAATTGCTCCAATACGGTCGAAATTTGGCAGATCCTCCGACTAAAATTTGAAAAGGGCCACATTAATTGACTTAGAGGCAAATTTTTTTTGTGTTTCAAAGCGGTTTTCGTTTAAATTTCGATTTTTAGCAATTTTACATGTTTGGTTTGATTTTTTGCAACAAAACGTCGCAGTCAGCGCAGAATTTTTGCTTTTCAACTCACTTTCCCATATGTTGTACGTGCAATCGTCTTTGGTTATGCTCGTCACGTTGAACCCTTCGGTCGGCTTGAGATTGGCATCGTTCGAATTAAATTTATTATTGTCATCGACGGCGGCGCTTAGTTTGGTCAGCAGCGACGTTTTACCCGCTTTCGTTAATCCCAAAACTAAAATCTTGCGCTCGGCGGGCAGGAAAAGCTACAAAACCGATTTATAATCGTTTCTGAAATTTACAAACAAATTTTCAGTCGTGAAAACGCCTACTTCCGACGCTTCGGCGAATCCTTCGTCCGACGTTCGATGGGAAAATGTTTTCTTCCAAACGAAATATCCGGCTAAGCCTAATCCGGCTGCGGCCGCACAAGCGCCGCCGACTTTTGCCACTAGCGGCCAAGAAATATCTGTAAAAAAACAAGAAGAGCTGAATATTATGCTTAAACCTTGGAAATTGACAGATACCTTTCATTTCAAACAAATTTTCGCACTGGATATTCGACTTTTCGAGTCAAATTCCAGAAACACGCAAAAAACAACCGTACAGTACGAAAACAGCGTTAAAAATGACGTAATCGGTGACAAATGAAGTAAAATAGAATGTACTTGGACATTGAATTTACTTCAAAAGGAAAAATAGCGCAATTGTACAAAATTTAGCATTACTCGTTTGTGATACACAATACAAAAATGAATTGTACTTGCGAATCGAAATGAAACAAGCGCGTAACTCAAATTTAAAATATAATTATAACTGTAAAATTCATTTTTATTGCGAGCGCGAAAAAATTTTAAGTCGTTTTCTTCTGCGACGAAATAAAATCCAAAACTTTCTTGTAATCGGAAAATGCCTGAAACAGACGTAATTTGAGCCTGAAAATGGTCGTTTCGGTCAAAAACCTACTTCGAAAGATTTTTTTCCAGAAGAACTTTGTAATTGTTCGGTTAAATCGTCGAGTAAAATTTTCGCGCTCGATTCTTGCGGTAAAACACTTTCGGAGTTTATTGCAAATTTCGACGTCGTCAAATCAACCTGAGCACCATTCTGAAACAAAGTACACAATTTGAATCAACCGCCGAAATACTCTGTAAGCCTGAGTGAACTTGCGGGCACTGTCTACAATAAGTTATGCTCACCAATCGTTCCAAAATCGCTTCTTGCCCAATTCGCATGGATTTTAAACACGTTTGAGGTCCCTTTTGACGCAATGCGGTCAATTTCATCAATCGATCGTCGGTATCGGGCAATAGTTCTTGATTTAAATAATTTTCTCTAGCTTCTGAAAAAATAATTGTTTTAGGGCAATAGAACTGTAGAGCGAGTGAAACTGTAGTTGAATAATTTTTACCCAAATCGACTTCTTTTTGCGACATAATGACACTCGAAATTAACTGAAACGAGCAAAATCCTGTTTCACATTTTGACACAATTAGCTCGAAAATTCAACATATTTGCTCATTTTTTTCAATCTTTCATTTCCATAAAAAAAATAATAAATCAAAATATTTATTAAATTCAATTATCGTTAAGG
Organism: Prionchulus punctatus; assembly: GCA_034698125.1. Lineage (NCBI taxonomy): Eukaryota > Metazoa > Nematoda > Enoplea > Mononchida > Mononchidae > Prionchulus > Prionchulus punctatus. The sequence goes on along the minus strand of JAQGBA010000329.1, from coordinate 3,240 downwards.
AAAAATTTATGAATTTTCAATGATTTTTCTTTGATCGACAACATTTCCGCTTCATCTTTCAACATTTTTACACTGAAAGACGAGTAAAAAACAAACGTTACGCCTTGCTTTCTATTGAATTGGTCAAATTTCAATTACTTTTCCAAATGACATTGGAATTTTTCAACTAAATCACTGAATTCTGAAAAGATTTTAGCACAATTTCGAATGTCGCCGGCGTCCTCTGAACAAATTTCCACGCTGAATTTATTCGTTTCTTCGACAAATTTGCTCAAATCGGATAGAAAAAGGGCTAAAATACGCATAAAAATTGGTATTTAAGTGTATATTTTTGGTTCGAAAGCAAAAAATTCACTCCAATCTTCGTCGGATGACGGAAGGAAAATATTTTCAATCGGCAAAGCTTTAATCGATAAATCTAACGGAATTCTAAAATTCTCGAAACTTTTTTCGATAATCGACGATTTTTCCCGAAACACGTCCGTCAACGGCGCCTAATTTGATCGAAATCGTCTCATTCGGGTCATATGTAGAAACAATACACAATATTTCACTTGTATTTGGCAAATTTGCACAGCCCGATTGAGAATTTTCAATTTTTCGTTCATTAAGTCGAAATTCTGCTGCATTTGACGTCGTTTCTTGATCACTTCCGAGCAATTTCTCGATTCGACCTTGAAAAACGCAACAAAACATTAGTCGAAACAAATAAGTAAAAAAAGACTGCCTATCTTACTAGAAAAGATTTCTTGACATTTTCCGAATGTTTTTCAGCTTCGCTCAAGCTAAATTGTGCCTGGATATATTGGCAATAAGCAAAAAACGCGTCATCTTCGTCTTCTTTAGTTCTCTCTAAAAGCAACAATAGTTCAATTGAAACTACAGTTTAATAGTAACTATAGTTCAATGGTAACTATGGCAACTATTGTATCAATAGCGCAATGGAAACAGTTGAAAAAAACAACTATAGTTTGCTAACCTGACGCATTTTTTGTTTCAGATAAGCTGTAATTGGACTTCGGTGCCACAGGGTGTTTAACTAAAGTGGACGTCGACGGAGGTTGAGGTTTTTTGTTTAATGACTTCGTTTTGCGCTCGAATGACATTATTTTTTCCTTGTTAAGTAAATATAAAGAAACAATTTTTCGTCTAAAAATTGAAATTTTACGGCATTTTTTCGTTACTTCGGATTTTTCTCGTTTCGCTTTGGCGTTCGGCGGCGCTTTCGATAATAAATATTTCGATGCTACTATTTTGCCTTCAAATTAAGAGAAACAGTAAAAAACGATAAAAACGATAAAGAACAAAAAACAAAAAACAAAAACGACCTGGCTTCGCGGAAACCGATACGTTTTCTGTTTTTTTGGATAAATCTTCCGCCGAATACGCTTTTTCAACGTTTTCGTTCATTTTTGCCAGAAAATTTCAAAATTTTTAACTCACCTTTCGAAAATTTAAACAAAATTTCTAATTTTTTTTAAAAATTTTTCAAATGTCCGCCTAAATTACGTCAATTTGCGATAAAGCTAAAAGTACTTGCAAGTCCACTTACATTTTACCGCTTAACGTTTGCATCAAACTCAACCAAACCTAATCATCAAAATTTGTAGTGAAACGAGATTAAATCCGAATCTGAATGTAGTTTTAGTTTTCGAGTTTGCATTTTGGTCGGTTTTACGTCAATTTTGCGCTTTGACGTGTATTAAATATTTGTTTTTTTTTTATGTTTTTTTCGAGCATCGTCGTTTTCAGCGAGTGAAAAAGAAAAGAGCGACATGCCGCGTATAAAAACGGTGCACAGTAAAGTTTTTTCGACGCCGCGTCGTCCGTACGAGAAAGAACGATTGGATCAAGAATTGAAATTAATCGGCGAGTACGGTTTGCGAAATAAACGCGAAGTATGGCGAGTGAAATTCACCTTGGCCCACATCCGCAAAGCCGCCCGTGAATTGCTGACGTTAGAGGAAAAAGATCAAAAACGTCTTTTCGAAGGTAGATTTTTTGTTTTAAAATTGGTTTTTCGTGTTAAAAACCGTTTTTACCCGTTTTTAACGTTGAAAATGGCTTTTTCGATGAGGTTTCTTTTTTTGCTCGTTAGGCAACGCTTTATTGCGAAGATTGGTTCGAATCGGCGTCTTAAGCGAAGACCGCATGAAACTCGATTACGTTTTGGGTTTGCGCGTCGAGGATTTTTTGGAACGCCGTTTGCAAACACAAGTTTTCAAAAAGGGACTCGCTAAAAGCATCCACCATGCTCGAGTCATGATTCGCCAGCGTCACATTCGGTAACAAATTCTAAACTACAGTTACCTTAACACTATAGTTGCCTTGGGAATATAGTTGAAATTTGAACTATAGACGACGATTTTTTTTTGTTTTTTTTTAAGCGTAAGACGTCAATTAGTCAACGTACCATCGTTCGTCGTACGATTGGACTCTGAGAAACATATTGGTAAGAAGAATTTTTGACTTTATTTTCACTGGCCAGCGCATATTTTTTGTCTGTTTTTTTCTCAGATTTATCGTTGAAATCGCCCTACGGACAAGGCCGACCTGGACGGGCCAAACGAAAGAACATGAAGAAAGGAGCCGCCGGCGGTGGCGACGCCGAAGCCGACGCCGACGAAGATTAAATAAATTTGAGTTTTTCCCGTGAAACGAAACTAAAAGAAACAACGTCGTTAATTTTTGTTGGAAGTTTTTGAATATCGTTTGAATAAAAATATTTGAGGCAAAAAATCCGTGCTTAACTTGTAACTGATAGAGGTGATTTTTGTTTCACAATTTCTTGAACTTTGCTCGCTCGACTATAGTTTAGAAGAACTTTAGTTGATTTAACTATACTTCCAGTGAACTATAGTTGAATGGCTAGCAGTGGCTGTAAATGATTTTCTGTTTTAGCCAGCGAATCATGACTGTCACTAAAGCTGCTGACGTCATCGTCGACGCTTTGCCCTATTACGACACTGGATACGACGAAGCTGCTCGAAATGCTGTAAAACGAGCAAATTTCTTGTATTGGCTAGCGCTTTTTCGAGTTACTTTTCTGTTTCAGGCCGTGGCTTTAATCGAAGAAGAATGTACTCGTTATCGACCGACGAAAAACTATTTAGCTCACTTGCCTCCACCGAAATACGACGCTTTCGAAGTACATATGCTCAAACTACAGGGTGCGGCAGATAAGTTGCTACAAGTTCACAATTATTTTATTCCATAATTACTCAACATACATAAACGAAA